>CAJNRD030001123.1:8037299-8073557 GCA_905319865.3 Cotesia congregata | reverse complement strand
AAATCATAATTATCATCAAAGATTATGTTATCAAAAAAAATTTTAAATTATCTCATAAACAACGCATTTGTTTATAACAATTTTTTAAACAATAGGAGATAAAAATTATAAAAAATTATTTTTAAGTAGCTTCTGATCATAAGAAAACGGATCAATAATAATATTATGAAAAAAAATTTTTTTCAATGTATAATAAAGCTTTATAATTTTTTAACTTAGTAAATTGTTAATTACTGTTATGTAAAGAAATTTTTCTTTACATATTTATTAATTATAAAAAATCGAGTATAATTTTATTTAAATTTTAACGATTGTAAAAGATAATTCGAGTGTGGTCATTAAGTGTCTCGTTCGATCTTTGCAAAAGGCCCAGGGAAATTCCCGTAATTATTCTGAGGGCCCAGGTATTTTAAAGAGATTAAATAGATAAATGGGAGTTTTGTTATACGTAAACAAACTCACTTATACTTAAAATAAGAAATACTTAAGTAATGATAAAGAACAAGATAAAAGATTTATTTTAAACCGAAAGATTTTAGAATAACTTAATGACAGAATTTTAGTGTTGAGAAAAATATTGAAATAAATTTTAATATTGCACTTTCCGAAATAATTTTTAGACAACAAAATTAAATATGAAATGAAAAAGAAATAAAAAAAAATAGAACTTGAAAGTTAAATAAATAAAAATAAACAAATATTAAACAATTAAATTCTAAAATAATACAACAAAATTATAAAACGACAAAACAGAAATATTTCTACAAATAAATAATTAAATTCAAGGAAACGTAAGAAATGTTAGATTCAAGTACATATTTATTCATACGATTTTAACAAATAAATTAATGTAGACAGTACAAATGTATGTCTTTGTCTATGCGTAAATGCGCTTACGTATACACAAACACATAGATGAATAATAGAACATAAGAGTAAGTGAGAAAGTATGTTGCACTCAGACCCAAGTAGAGGGACTCATACAACATTTTTAGACAAATTTAAGAGAGAGGGTAAGGGCCCGAGAAAATAGACAAATAATTCTACAAATAATAACAAATAATCTCTCTCGTTGTCCTGACGTCCTAGTGTTAACATCGTACATAGTTTAAATAAGTCTCAATAGACCACGTGTAAATCTATTGTATGAAAAGTAAAACATTTGTAAAGGTAAAGTAAAATCGTAAAGTGAAACCAACTAAAATAAATTAAATCAACAAGGTTCATCAATTTTTTATCAGGTATATTTTGAATTATTAATATTTGTGAATTATTAATATTTGTGAATTTGGTAATATTGTAAAATCGTTATATGAAAGAAAAGTTAACTTCAATCACTGTATAATAATTGTAACTATTGTAAATTAACTAATGATATTAATTTTGGATTTAAACAATATATGTATTAAAATTATTCAACTACATCAATTTATTCAAACAAACCTATCTTTCTCAATAAATTAAAACTCGGAAGTTCCCGGTCTATTAGCCTAACACGTTAGGACCAAATACTTAAACACATTAAATATTTTAAATGTGAAATTAATTAATTACCCTAAATTAATATTTTTTACATAACAATTACAAAATGAAAATTAACAATTTTTTAATTTTTTAATTTAGATATCATTACGAATCGAATGACACCTCAATCATAATTTTCGAAGACTGCTGAAAAAAGTTGACCAAAAAGGCACTTGTTGACTAGACTACTAGGTTGAAAGCCAATTGGAATCAACCAACCATAAACACACGGTTAAATTTGTAAGTGAAAAAATTTTTGTATGAAAAGATAATAATTTAACATAAAGCGAACTTTTAAAAACAATTACAGCGAAATATAACTCGAGTTCCTGGGCGTCACGCGTGACACAATGGAAAACAGGATGAGTCTCCCGGAGAAGACTCAGAAAATAAGAGTTCTATGTCAGGAGAGCAAACAGCAAGGGACCTGCTCGCTAAAGCAGTCCCAACAGCTTCTAGGATGCCTAAATTTTGCGACCTTCAGTACATTCCGGGGTCGGCTCCACTGTCGTCAACTCCAGAAAATGAGCAACTAGTTCAGCCAGGGACGTTCTCGCGAACAGCTGGCAATCAGAAAGGAGATAGTGACAGAGCTAAAATGGTGGCAGGAAGCAGCAGCCCTGAGCTCACCACTGCACTAAGGGTCAGTCAAGAAACCTTTTGACCACCGATGCAGCAATCTCGGGATGGGGAGCCTAGCTGAACGAGATCCTGAGGGCAGGTTCTTGGTCGAGGTCCCAACAAAACTGGCACTCGAACAAAGAAAGAACGAATTGCGGTGATACAGGCAATACGGAAGCACGCTCAGAAACTTCGAAATGCCCACATTCTGGTACAATCGGACAACCAGGCAGTATTTGCCTATATTCGAAATAAGGGAGGAACCAAGTCCATCGAGTTGCTCGACTTATACTACGAACTCCTTGCTCTCGTAGACAGTTAGAACATAACCATGTCTGCCTTTTACACCAGGTCGTTACAACGGCATCGCAGACCGCCTGTCTCATGAAATAATCAGAAGGTAGAGAGGATCCGAAATAGATCTCTTTGCTTCAAGGAGATCAAGAGTGGTCAGGACCTATGTCTCGATTGACTGCAGAGATCGATCCGCTTGTTATGTAGACGCCTTCAGCCGCCCGTGGGTATACAAACAAGCTTGGATATTTCCACCGTCCAACCTCATCCCCAGAGGTCTAGCGCACCTCAACTCATGTCAGGGAGAGTTTCTCACAATAGTTCCCAAGTGGGAGAAGACATTTTGAATGTCAGATTTATCCAGTCGGAGCCTGGAGCCTCCGATAACCATAGAGAGACTGGAGTCGGTCCTGGCAGACTTAGCAACCATCCAACCTCCTCCGGAGATAGACAGACTTACTCTACAAGCGTGGAGGATTAGGTGCGGGGAAACCAGGTCAGAAACTGGTCCCAAGAAGAGAAAGAATAAATAAAGGACAGCTGGAGACAGTCAACTCTTGAAACATCTAGAGTTCCAAATCGCAGGTGGCTTGAGTGATGTAGTGAAACAGGGGTTAACCTGGGCGCTCCTAGAAGACACGAGCTAGCTAGGTTCCTTGCAAGTCCGTGCATCAAGGATGAGCTAGCACCCAGCACTATCTTGGTCTACAAATCTGCAATATCAACATTCTGCTCCGGCTGTAATATCACGAGAAAGTCATCAGACTGACTAGTCAGGCTGATATTAAAAAGAATATTGTTATCACGACCAAGAGAAGATCACGCTCCGATTTGGGATGCACAGATCCTTTATGATTGGCTATCCACAAGCCCGCCATAGCTCACTTTCTCTGAAGTCTTGAGACGCACGGCCTCATTACTTCTGTTGGCCTCAGGTCGGCGCATCCATGACCTGACTCTACCAAAGATTTCGGCGGATCACTTAGACAATCTTAGGGACGAAATCATTCTCTGGCCAGCCTCCGGTTTGAAGACCGATCGAGCATCTTTTTGTCAATCCGGCTGGAAGATTTCGAAGCACAAGAACATACGGTGTGTCCGGTCACCTGGGTAAGAGCCCTACTAAAGAAGCCAGAAGACAGAGAACAGAGTTAGTTGATCTGTTTATCACTCTGATT
Organism: Cotesia congregata; assembly: GCA_905319865.3. NCBI lineage: Eukaryota > Metazoa > Arthropoda > Insecta > Hymenoptera > Braconidae > Cotesia > Cotesia congregata. The sequence goes on along the minus strand of CAJNRD030001123.1, from coordinate 8,069,940 downwards.
AGTCCTTTTAGGGCAGTCTCACGCACCGTGATAGCAGGCTGGATTAAGTCAGCACTAAAAGCAGCGAGGGTAGACGCTACTCCAGAAAGCGTCCGATCAGCAGTGGCCTCCCGAGGAGGGCTAGATAATCTCCTTCTCCAGGAGATTCTCGAGCGGGGTAATTGGAGATGTTCCGAGACCTTTTGAAACCACTTCTGCCGCCAGGTTGTGGCCAAATAAAACAACAACCCCGGTTTACTATTCTAGAACCCCAAGGCTGTGAACTTGCAAACTAATAAGCATACTTAGGTACTCAAGACGCCCTGTCTACCGTTTATGCATGTAACAGAGTAATATATATTTATATTTATAGGATATTTTCAGTTCAGTACATCTAAGTTATAAGCTAGAGGTGCTCTAATTAATAAAGATCTGTAATTTTAGTCATAGCAATAAAAGAGAGTAAACAAAAGAAGATTTTTCTACATTCTGTTCCAGAAAAAAAAAAAAAAAAAAAAGATCTAACATTGGAACATTTTTTAACTTAGGAGCCAGGTTATCAATTCCGAAATCATTGAATAGAAAATAATATTTTTGTTCTTTTTCAGTGAATCTCGAGTCTCAGCAGATGCATATTAGCGCAAAGCTCAAAGGTTGTAGTTATCAAAGATTCTGTCAGAAGTACAGTATTCCAAAAAGATTGATGCTACCTCGATTTAACGTTAATCACTAAACCCATTAAGCTTCTGTTGCACATATTTGTGCATGAAGATGAAAAAGATGTAGAGATATGGATATCCGAGGCTCGATTAGCTAAACTATTACAAACTATCATCCATAAGTTCGCCTGACAATGAAGCGTCGTGACAACTAGTATACAGAGTTTCGGTGTATCGTCACAAAGGATTTTAATCGGTCTAATAATACCAGTAAGTACTGTATGGTAGGGTAGAGTCCAAAGGCTTTAATGGCTTTAAGGGCTTTGAGATAGCTACGTCATGTTCTGTCAAGTAGTTCTTTGTCTTTGTCTTGTGTGCCGTATTTGCGTGTATATATGAGTAATATACATAAGTGGATGTGATTCGTCAGCAGACGAGGATTGCTTTCAAAAATGTATTCGATATATACAACAGAAGGAGAAGGGGTGTGAAATATATGAGAAAAGAGAAAAATCTACTTACACTTTCGAACCTGTCCTTGTTCTTGGCGTGTTGAGCAATAAAACGTGCGTCTTCAATGGTTTTTTCGATTTCCCTGGCAAGTGGTCGCTCGAACGTCGGACTGGCGTCGTCGTGAACGTATCCCGGACTGGCGGGTACGAACAGTTCATCATCGCCACCACCAGGGAGCGGTATAGGCGGCAATGCAGACTCATCAAAACGTGGAGCCACTACGGGAATGGGTAGGTCGCCGTACCTCGAGTTGGGTATTGTTGTAACAGATGGAGGCACTGGTACTGGTGGTATTGTAACTGGTAAACCGGGCAAATCTGTTATTTCATAATCCTCACTGTACCTTTTGCCACCGTAGGGTAATTCATATTTGTCAGTCTCATTAACGTTAGGGAACACATCGGTGAGTATTAGCTCGGGCGCTTTATCGTCGTCATCCTCGTCCTCATCATCCTCATTATTGTTATCGATATTATCATCATTATCATTATTATCATTATCGTCATCGTTGTCCGTATTTGGTCTTTCGATGCACAAGTATTTAGGTAATATATCAATAAATACTACTCTTACCCATCTAGCCATACGATGTGTCACCGGCGAACGAAAGTTAACATTTAACACGGCAATAGTCACTACCACAGACAGAGTTACCAGCACCATTGTAAACAACAAATATTTACCGAGAAGCGGCACTGTCAATGACGTAGGAGGGATTATCTCGGCAAGCAATAGAAAGAATACTGTTAATGATAGTAATATTGATATTGACAATGATACCTTTTCACCACTATGACTCGGCAAGTAAAACACCAGCACTGATAAAAACGATATACCCACACAAGGTATGATTAAATTTACGGTGTAGAATAATGTTTTACGGCGTAATGTTATGTTAAATATTATATCGGGATAGGGCTCCTCACAACAACTGTAAAATTTTTCATTTCTTTTCGCAGGCACTTTTAATATGTCCCACTCGACGGAGATGTAGTAATCGGCCAAGTCGATCCCCACCTCTATTTCATTCGAGTCCTCGGTCTGGCTCAAGTGACGAAGATCCACCTGAAATAATTATTTATATACATTATTCATTAATAGTTACTTATTCTACAATTATAAATTATTTTTATTTATTTTGGGGTTATTATATAGGAGCAGGTAATTAATTATATTTTATGGAGGATAATATAAAAAATTTAACAATTTTTGGTTTATTTATTTTTTATTTTAAATAAAGAACAAATTTGAAATATACATGTATAAATAGTCACTTGGTGATTAATTTTGACAAATTACAATAATCGGAGTAGTAAAATAATTCTGAAATAAAAATATCGGAGATATTAAAAGCAAACAACAGTCTTCAGTTGTTTGGAATGGACTTCAAAGAAGTGATCCTCATCACGACTTTAATCAAACGACGATGGATCATGCCTTTATACAATGGAAATCCCTCCAGCAGGTCTGAGGTGATGTAGGGGTCCTTTACATCCTTCAAATCATCCACCAACTGGTCAATGTTTTTGCTCAGCATCTCATAAAGACTAACACCGGTGAAACCAAATTTCAAGTCTTTAATGACTTCCAATTCTTCGGTGCAATTCAATTGAAAAACATCCATTTTGTTATTGACTCTAGCGATATTCCTCTCAGAAACATTGCCAATTTTAGCTTCTATCAATTTAACAATATGTTTTTTGAGAATCGAAAGACGAGATATATTATCCTTGTCCATGACGTCTATATCAATCGCAAGCAGGCCTTCAGTGTTTTCAACGTTAATATCAATGCCCGCGTCAAGCAATAATTGAACATTCGATTCATTTCTTACGCGACTTTTCATCGCAAAGTGAAGAGCCGTTTCGTTTTTGGATGTAACGGCATTGATATTAACTTCCAAGTTCAATAAAAGTTCTAGAATCTCGTAGTTTTGACATTTAGCCGCGATATGTACTGGAGTCACTCCCTCATCTTCGCCCTCGATGATGGAACAATTGATGTCAGCTCCGCTTCTCACAAGAAGAAAAACTATTTCTAAATTTCCTCTGCGAACAGCTATCATTAGTGGTGTCCCCTTGTATATTTCATAAACATTGACATCTGCATTATTATTGAACAGTAACTCTATTATTTCTTGATTTGGTTTCCAAACATCCATGTGCAGCGGAGTGCATCTGTTTCTGACGCAACCGTACACCTCCGCGTTTACATTAGCACCGCTGCTGATCAGAAAGCTGACTGCTTTTTTTTTGTTCAACGCAACGGCAGCGTGCAATGGGGTCCATCCATTAACCAAAAGTTTAATATTTAAATCAATTGGTTGAGAAAACAGAAACGACAACTGCATCTCATTATCCTCTCTGATAGCTTCGAAAATATCACGTATTAGCTTGATTTGTTTATCGCCGTTCTTTTTATAATGAGTACTATTAATATTAATTGCTTCTTTAGCTTCCGCTAACTCAGGATGGATCTGATAACACAAAAATTTTTCGGTCTCTGATTTATTATAAGTTGTCATAAAATGCGACCACGACCCGTAATCAGCATTCATGACCGCTGTGTTATCGTCAGCCTCGCAACTTGGAACCGATGAAAGTTTCAATATTTTCGACATTTTGATGAACAAGTAGACTTGAATCACTTTTTCACAAAATAACAAATTTCACAAGATGCCACACGTTTTCAAGAGCAAGTGAAGCCTAACAGTGAAGTTTCAAAATTTCGTTTCCTATTTATAGTCTACTTAACTTAGCTCCCTCCCTTTTAATATTTCATTCATGCATTTGTACTTGATATAGATATACTTGAAATTAGCACGTCGTTTCTTAATGGGTGCTTGTTGGCGACAGTAAGATTATAGAAAAGTATACCTGAGGTCCTTTAAAACTGAAGACACTATGAGTATATAGGTGTTACTTACTTAAGCATTGAAAAATTTTGTTTCTCAGAAATCCGTAATTGTCCGAGTTAAAATATATTCCCATATGTATCGAGAACATTGACCGAAAGTGTAAGAATATAAAGACCTTTAAAAGGGGATTAAGAGTCATTAGTTTTGTGATTTTGTTACAGAAGTCTGGGCAAAATTTTAAAACCCATTAACGTGAAAAAATAACAAAAAGATTATGTATTACTTAAAATTTGCCAAAGACTAAACCGATTTTCAAAAATAAAATTCAATATAATAAATTATGTTTCAATATACAGAAGTACTTTTACTTTTCTAAATGACGTTGCTATTTAAAAAGTTTATTTCTTTTAGAGCAAAAGCTTAGAAATGAATACCCAAACGCAAACTCAATACTATCACACCGCGAAAAAACATCAAGAGCTCAAGATAATCGTCTATCTCGGAAAAAAGTCAGGAGCGATTCACATCTACAATAATGCATTACTTCTTGCATGAATACTCATCCTGGTACTCCTCGGCGATCGATTCTCCTCTTTCACCATCAGCTGGAAACTAGAAATCCTCCCTCAGTCCTCAGTCTCTCTCCTCCCATCTACTTGACTCAACTCAACTTTTAACTCCGGCACTTGAAGTATCATTTAGTAAAGTCGACGTATGATAATGTATCAGGATATTCCTGCTGGAAAAATACTCCCGATAAAAAATAAAAAATAAAATATTTATACTGCTCGAGATATATTGAAAAACTGTACGCCTTATCTTTTTTGCAGAACCCAATATACACAGGTTGCCACTTGATAAGTCGACATGCCACCGTTAAAAAAAGTTTTGTGGTCTGATAAGTTAGATGTTCAACGAGTAGACGGTTTCCAGTGATCGTTTATGAGCTTGTGACCTGCTTCAAGTTTATCACCTTCCTGCTCCGGTTTTTTCATCTCTCACGCTCGTGAGTAACTTTAGATCACGGTAATAAACACGCGCAATACTAAAATACTTTGTAAATAAAATTTGTTTTTTTTTAACTTTAATAATTAATTACCATTTTTTAATTTTAATAAAGAATAAAATTACATTATACTCATTAACATTTGATAGTAAATTTTTGTAAAAAAATGTATTTAAATATTTTAATAAATAATGAAATTTTGTAATTAAAATTTGAGTGTTTATAGATAAAATGAAGCATTACATCCAGTATGATAGAAGTGTTCTTTCCAATTACGAGGAAAAAGTTGAGACAATTTAAAGTAAAATAGTTCATAAGGGTTTACAAAGTAAAATGACGTTGACATAAAGTGAATAAAAGAGCCAACAGTTTTCTCTGTGCGCACACCACTATACTGGCATGTATTATATATATATATATATATATATATATATACGTATATACCCCGCGACCTACCTCGATGACCCGTAACTCTGTTTCCGAACGATGAAATATGCAAGTAAATCGAGAGTTGCATTATGCATTGGTGGTGGAGGCTCGCTGAAGAGGACAATGGATCCTTCTCATCTCTTCTCTCTACTTACTCGAAGTCATCGTTACTCTTCTCTTCTGTTTTCCCAGTCTAGTTTCTCATCTCATCTCCTCTCCTCAGTATGTATATACATATAATATATATATTCTTACACTTTTGATAGCCCACCGAGGTTACAATGTTGCAACACTACGAAAAATTCCTTCATAGATGTCATGGTCAATTGGCGGACGTGAGTTTTTATTTCGGCCAATAGCACTATAATTTGCAATGCTATTTCCATATATTTCCATCAAAGCTAGTTTCAATATTTTCTTCCAATCAATCATACCTGTTTCTGTTACAGCACTTTGTTCAATGCTTTCAATCAATTTAATGGGGAAATAAATGTGAGAATTCGGAGAAATTTCTTTCTAAAATTAAATTCATCGACTTTTACTATTGTTTAATTTACATTGAAGACGAATAACATGAATTAAGAAAACTTATTAGATACTTATTCCAAATCAAAACTTAAATACTATACCTTATTTTCTCCATTTACCTTGAAGCTTTTTATCATCTATAAAATAACAAAAAAAAATATACAAATTATGAATCAGTAGCTTATGTATTAAGAAAGAAAGAAAAACAATTATTACTGTAATACAATAGCAACATACTTGGTAAAAAGGGAAAATACCTTCGACATTTTCGTATTTTGATATTGATACGCTGCAGATAAGCCAGCGTAAATTTGTTTCAAAAATTTTTTATTTTCTTCACTAGCTGTGTAAATATAAACAAAAATAATTATGTTTTGCTTAAAAAATAATTACAATTATAATAATAAAGAATGCAAAATGCCTACATATAACTATATTTATAAACATTACCTGTCACTGGCAAAAAGGTGTGTAATGCTCCCATGTCTTCAGTGTCAGAAACTAGTACTTCAATATCTTTAGTAACTTTTTTACTTTCATTATTTACTTGTTCTTGATTTTTAACAAATTTTTGTACTCCAGACGTCGAAGGTAGTATATTAATAGAATAAGGTTCATCAGTTTCAATGGGTGAGCTCTGATTATTCTTAGAATTATTCACACTAGATTGATTTGATTGTAGCAAATCAATCTCAGTAAGGTTTGATTGCTCACTGTTATTTAACTGAGGACTAATTTTAATAACTGGCTTATCTATTTTCATAGAAGGCGTGCTTGTTTTTTGATTTTTCGAACTACATCCATTGAGTTCAAATAACGGTTTTTTTTTTGAAATGATGTGTTCTAGACTAGTCTTTTGGATTTTACTAGCTTTATTTCCTTCTTTAAGTTCTTCTTGTAATGATCTTTTTTTATCAAGAACTGATCTAAAAAAAGCTTTTGTTGAATCGTCGCAAATATTGCCATCCTCATCAAGTACAATATTTTCCAATTGATTTTTGTCACCTGTGTTAAAAGTTAAGATATATTAAATATATGTAATTAAATTACTAACGAAATGCCAACAGAGACTTACATTACAGCAAAGTATGATACTGAAATCAGCAGACATCTAAAAATTTTTTAGATTTTTATAAAAAATCAATTATAAAAAATATTTTTAATGAATATGCAATTGGAATTATTTTTGATTTATTTTAGTAAAATTTTAATGGAATTATCTTTTTTAATTTTAATTAATTTAATTATTCTAATTTATTTTAATAAAAAATAAGTTACAAAAAAATACTTTGAATAAATATGCACTTGTAATTATTTTCAATTTATTCTAATAAAATGTTAATTTAATTATTTAGTTTAATTTTCAATTATTTATTTTAATATTTATTAATTTAATTATTTTGATTTATTGAAATAAAAAATCAGTTATAAAAAAAATATTTTTAAAAAATATGCACTTGTAATTATTTTTTATTTCTAGATGTGGAATTTTTTATAAGAATTTTTCATAATATTTTTGTAGTTGTAGAAATAAAAAAAAATTGACAGATGTCTGTTAATTCCAGTATCATCAAAATATAACCTCACAAAGAGACCAATTCAAATCTTTTAATTAAATACATTAAAATATATTCATACTTACTGCCAAGTTCGAGAATTTTCACGTCAAATCGTTGACTAATTAACGTGCTAGGGTCTTCCCAAATAATTTTAACGACATTACCTTTCTTCCTGCGAGTTTTGGGTAATTTCGATGTCTCAACAACGAATCTCTCTCTTGTACTAATAAACCATATTAGAGCATAAGTGAATTCCTGCATTTTCTGTTTTGTTGGGGGCATTGTGATTTTAAAAATATTATTTAACTTGTTCAAGTATCAAGAAGGAGCTGGGACACAAACAATATTAGACTCAATCTTATCAAATATGGTCGTCCATAGAAATGTTTACAATCTTTACCTCCACCGTGACCGATTTCCGTTGTATTTCATAAAAATATAAAAAGAATTATGCAATTGGCTAATAATATGCGGGAAATTTGAAAACTCATAAACTCTAAGATTTACTGACCAATAAAATAGTAGCTTTAGAAAACTGCATTTTTTAACGCTTGGTGGCGTCATCGTCAAAAATTTGATCTATGTATGTGTGTATGTGTGAATGCGTGTCGAGTTTGTTAGTGTGTATTTGCATCAACATTCGTTTGTGGATAGTACATAACCTTTTAGTGAGTTCAATAAATAATCAGAGCTATTGAAAGTGTAAATGACAGTTTATATTAACTTATAATTTAAAAATTTTTATTGCTACAAAAATTTAAATATTAGTCACAGAAAATTTATCGCAGCACGTAATTATAAACAAAAATGTCGAACAAGAATTTTCATGATTTATCTAAACGAAGAAAGAGAGACTACCTCAATAGTATTTATAGAATAAATAATGTTCCTGACGAAAATAATTATGAAAATGAGGTAAGTATATCATTGATTATAAAAATTTATAGTATTTTCATCAAATTGGAATATATTAAAAAAAATTAGGAGCGCTAATGTAAATAATTTGATTCGGAGCAAGACTCAGAGGTTTCGTAAATTGATAAAATAGAATTTATCAAACACAATTTATAATTAAATATTCCCAGAAATTAATTTAATTCTAATTAATAATATAATCTGAAAAATATCGTTGTAAATAAAATTACTGTAACAAATTTCACTGAGGAAAAGGTTCAGAGAGGTTCTCTCGGAATACTCTACCTGACAGACATCTGGCGCACCTTTAGTATTGCCAGTGTCTTTACTAGCAACGCCAACTTAAATTAAAATTTACTCTGTTACATTCCAAAATAATGATTTTAGGTTGAGAATCTACCGTTGGTCCAAGAAAACAACAATAATAGTTTTAAAAATGAAAATCATTCAGCAGATGAGGATGATACTACTTTGGATGGTATGCCAGAGTTGCAGAATACAGCAGATTCCAGGACAATAGATTGTATCACACATCAGCGTAATACTGACGATCAAGTAAGTAAACAATTAAAGTATATATCAAGCAAAGGTGATATTTTCATATTATTTTGTTTTTAAAATATAAGACTATTCATGTTTCTTCATTATAATAAAATATGACTATTTTCAGACTTCAAATCAAGATGTCTGTGATCCTAATCGTGAATCAAGGAGAGATGGGGAAAATCTTGACTGCTATGAAGAAATAGAAGAAGAACAGGAAGAAGAGGAACAGATTTTTACCGACGAAGAAAATGAGGACGAGAACCAGAGGAACAATAACAATCAAAATTATGATCTTCCTCTTTACAATGGAGCTCCATTGACCATTTCACAGAGCATGTTGTTGATTGCAACTCTATTAATTACTCACAACGTCAATCAATCATGTCTTACCGACATTATATCGATCATAAATTTGCGATGTTTAACCGATAGCCTTCATAAGAATAGTTTATTCAAATTTAAAAAATTTTTCGCTTTAGGAAATCACAACTTCAAAAATCATAAAAAACATTACTATTGTTCTAATTGTCTAAAAAATCTAAATTCAGTCATTGATGCTTGTCCAGAATGTTTAAACAGTAAACCAGCACATTTTATTACACTATCTATTTCTGAACAATTGCGCGAGTTGTATAATAGACCAGGATTTTATCAGTGACTACAGCACCGTTTCCGTCAGCCGGACGCAAATTTTAATAATATTAATGATGTTTATGATGGTTCTCTATACACAAACCTAAGAAGAAATGGTTATTTATCTAATCAAAACAACATATCATTTATGTGGTACACAGATGGTGTACCGGTTTTCAAATCATCACACATCAGCATTTGGCCTCTTTACTTAACTATTAATGAATTGCCTTTCAAGGAACGAACTAAACGGCATAATTTAATATTAGCTGGACTATGGTTCGGTGATAAGAAGCCTGATGCAAATTTATTTATAGACAAACTACATTTACAATTTACAAAACTTCTGGAAGGATCAAATTATATTTTACCTGACGGACGAGAAATATTTGTGCAAGCCGCATTATTATTTGGTACGTGCGATAACCCAGCTAAAACGCATTTCTTGAATTTTAAACAATTCAATGGTTTTTATGGTTGCCCAGTATGCTTAGAACCTGGAGAAAGTTATCGATGTCCAACAGGAGGAACAACTCACATTTATAAATTTACTGATAATCCAAGTATGCGAACATCGGAGCAGTCTCGAGAGTACGGCAACTTAGCACTATTGAATAATAAAGAACATTTTGGTGTAAAAGGACCATGTGCTTTGTCGAATATAATGCCAGATTTTATCGCTGGAACGGCAATTGATAAAATGCATTGCGTTGATAATGGCGTGGTGAAAAAACTCTTGTCTTTATGGTTCGATAGTGCTTACAGTAGCTTTCATTATTCACTGTACCCTGTAATTGAAGTGATTAATGAGCGATTGACAAGCATAAAGTCACCGAAATTTGTCCATCGATTGCCTCGAACCTTACAAGAATTAACTCATTGGAAAGCTTCAGAATTAAGAATGTGGTTTTTTTATTATTCACTTCCAGTTTTGTCTGGCATAATGCAAAATATTTATTTCGAACATTTTATGTTACTAATTACAAGTATTCCATATCTAACTGCTGACAGCATATCCAATGAAATGATTGACAACGCACAAATTTTATTAAATAAATTCGTCCATGATTTTGAAACACTCTATGGACTACAAAATTGCTCTATCAATGTGCATTCACTTCTTCATTTACCGGAATTGGTTCGTAGGATTGGACCTTTATGGTCGACTTCTTGCTACGTGTTCGAAGATTTAAATGGACAGTTTTTAAAATTAATCCATGGTACGAGGCATATTGATTTGCAAATTGCAAGCACACACGGTCAGGTTCTTCGAATGCAACAATATCAAGAACAATTACCCGATGGACCTGTTAAAGATTTTTGTATCTCTAGGAAATATGGAGTAAAAATTTGTGAAAAGTTATTTAGACATTGTTATAGTGTTGGGACATATAGCTATTTCGATGACTTTCCGCAGTTTTTACATCGTGCAGTACATCATTTATTAGCCATCCGAAACATCAAGAAATATTATCGATTATTAAAGGACGGTAAATTGTATATCTCAGATCAATATTCACGTGATTTAAAGACAATATCATCTGATGTGCAGTATATTGATAACACGGGTACACCTCGTTTTGGCAGGATTTATTGCTTTACTAAAATTACAGAGTGTGAATGTTTAACTGCATGCGATTGCAATGGCATTCATCATGCAATAATTAAGAAGTTTGAATTTAATAATGCATTTCAATTATCATATAAGAATATAAAAATACCATATTTGTATGAGTTCTGGATAACTGAAGAATACGTAGCTGTTCCCGTGCAGTTTTTAAAGTCTGTGTGCATTTCTATGGAAGTAGATAATCGATCATTCATAGCTGTACCAGTTAATACTACGGAGTTGGAGTGATGAATTATTCTTTGTAATGATAGAAAGCAATAAATGATGTCATTTAATTTGTATGTTAAGATTATTTAAAGTTTTTCTATCAATTATACTTTTATGCGGTTAATTTTTTATTTATCGGCTACTTATTGACAATTAAAATGTTCAATTTTATTCGAGTAAGTTAAATATTGAAAATTTTTTAACAAATAAGCGATTTTTATTGTACACAGAAAGAAAAATTTCTTGACTGAAGAACAAAATTCTTGGCTCAAGAAAATTTTCAGGTGCTTGAAGGAAGATCGAACATGTGATGGCCGAAGTAAAAATTTTTCTTGAAATTCTATTCTTAGTGGAAGTAATTTTTTCTTAATTCAAATTCAACATTTTTAGAAATTTTTTTTTAGTGTACTTTACAACATGTTTAATATCAAACAAACATATACAAACCCGAATTTGCTAACGACAAAAGTTATTAAAGAATATTAGCTGAGACATAATTTTTATTTCAACTCTACACTTAGAAAATTTTTTGAAAAGATAATAGTTGAAAATTTTCTAAGTCCAGTTTTTGACTTAGAATTTTTTCGTAATAGTAAAAATTTTATGTGTTCTAAAAAATAAAAAGATGGAATCAACCTACAGACCCTCGAACTAGGTTCGTTAGGCTCGAAATACAGTTTTAAAACTGTGATTTCAACCTCAACAGCCTATTTTTAGGCCGATGAGGGTGAAAATACAGTTTTAAATTTCAATGCAAGCCCAACAACAAAAGAAAGGAGGCTCATGAGGCTCAAATCATATTTTTAATTTCGACTCGGGTGCCCATGAATATTCGAACCTTTGAAACTTTAGCGATTGTATTCACAGGGTCTTTTGTCTCGATAGCACTTTTTAAAAAAATGTTTTAAATTTTTCTTACCGAGATAGAAAACTTTTTTTTTTAGCTGACAGTTTCCAAACAAATTCTTAAGTCAACGATGTTAAAAAGACACCAAACTGCCATCGCGGCATGATACGATGATAAGTAACTTGTTTTATCGACAATGCGGTTTACCCTAATGTATAACAACAGTATTTTTCGTTATTTTTATGCAAGTCTGTTGAGAAAAGGCTCATTTGTATGCTCAAGTTGTTTGAATTTTTTACTTCACCGAGAATAACAATTCTATTCTCTACCTACTGAATAGAATTGAGAAAATCGAGTTTCTCGTTAAAGTCATCCCCAGTATACAAAACATACAGTAGTTACTCTTTAAAATCAATATTATTTTAAATTATCATTGCTCTATTACCATACGTTGAATATTTTCGAGCTTTCAAAACCTTCAGCCTTATTATTTTTTAAATACTTTCGACGTTGTTGTACAACACAAAGTTTCTTATCGTTGAATTTCAAAAAGTAATGAGGGATTAGCCTACAGCTGATTATTATTCATTATTTATTATTAACTGTTTGTTGTGGAGCTTATGTGTTTGCCAATAAAAATATAAGAAGCTTTGATAGCAAAATTAATATTTAAAATTTATGAATATATTTTTGAAAAAAGAAATATTCATGTAATAATTTTGTAAGGTGATTCCGACGGATCATTTGAGAGAGTCTAGAGTTTGAATAATGAAATAAAAAAAAAGACAGAGCGATGCAGGGTGGCGTGAAATTTATCAGAGTGTAGGATTGTGCAGAGAAAAGTATACCTGGGGAGCGGACGGACAGGCGTATTTGTCTAGTGAAAACAAATCCGGGTTCCAGTGAAGCTCCTTTATACATCAAAACCCAAATGCATCAATGAAAAGGTTCAAGAAAGAAGAACAATGCCTTTTTATTTTTACTTATGAAAGAATTAATATTTTTCATCTTAAAATTACGGAGTATTTATTAAAATTTATGACCCGGTGAAGAAAGGAAAGAATGTTTGTAGGTAAATAGAAGAAAGTAACGAATTATTAAAGACTATTTACTCACCGTATAACCGTCGTATGTCCAGGAACCGAACTTCATAAAGCAGGTTTGCTCGTCGAAGGGAAAATACTCGACGTTAATTTCACAAAAAGACTTGTAAATTGCCGGCGGTTTCCATTTTACCTTGCCAGTATAATGCAGAATTGCTTTGGTCATTATCGTTACCTCGTAATTGCCGTCGGCACTGTAACAAAAAAATTATAAAAATAAAAATAACCTTTTTCTTTCAAAATAAAATAAATATTTTTTTTATTTTAATTTTAGATTTATAAATATTTTTTTCATAGATTTTATTAAAAACCACCCAGGTATTTGCTATTATTTTTATTTTGGGTCCGTAAACAAGCATATGGCAAGTAATATTTCAATGTGAATGAGCAGAAGAAAAAAAATAAAATAATAATAAAAAAAAAAAACGAGAGTGTGAGAGAGAAACGGGCTTAGATCAGTTGAAAGTTGTAAAATTTAGCAGCATCGCCGTCGGTGAGAGTGAGGACTATGAAAGGGTAAAAAACTCAGATGTACATGTATAACCTATATGGAGTATGGAATCGGGGGTTCATGCTCCCTTAAAGCCCGTAGATTTAGTCTGGCATAGCTGTGTGTGACCCTGGGGTGGAGTCGTCGGTTCGTCGGTACGGGTGTGTCGCGTGGAAAGGGATGCGGCTGGCGCTTGGGCTGGCTGGCTGGCTGGCTGGCTGGCTGGATGGCTGGCTGGTTGCCGACGGGAGAGCGCGATCGATATAGGACAAGAATGTGCTGCGATATGATTCCTCAAAAAGCTCCGACGGTAAAGCTTTTCAGTTGCTCATTCTAATTCTCATTATTTTTAGCTTATACGTCTCACCACTAAAATATATTTATGCATTTTTGCTCTCGTATTATTAATTGAGACTTTTTTTTTATTTCGTCAGATTATTAATATTGCTGGGTAAAAAAAATTAGAACTCTTTTACACAGATTAATTCTTTTACTGTATATATATATATACATATATTTTGTTAAAATTCAAATGATGACGTTTATTTGATCACTGCTAATTCATCTGACAGAGTTTTTAGTCTGAAACAGAGTTGACACGCCGTTAAATCGGCTAACAAAATTAACAAAAAAAGTTAACAAAATTTTTGAGAGAACTCGAAATTATTCCATTAACTTGGTGTTTATACAACGACTAAAACATTTCTCCATTTTGAAATGTTAAATTAATACGTGATCATAAATTATTCAGCAGAGTGAGTTTGAAAAGCATAATAATACATTTTCCTTCATTTTGTCTACTACCCATTAACAATACTCTCTTTCTTTTTCTCACAGATTACCAACTATTTAATTCCCATAAAACTTACACATGATAATCCCATAAGTTTTAAACCATCTTGTAAAATAACAAACAATTTAATTAATCCATCAATCAATTAAATATCAAAAGTTTTAGTTTATACAATTTAATTATAAATTCGAAATAGTTTTACTTACAAGAACGACAACTATTTTAAACAATAACTACAACAAGCATGACAGCAAACAATGTATACATCCATATTTATCAGCCAGATAAAGTTTAAAAGTATTATTTTATAAAAGTCACCGGCATTTTAAATTAGCATTGTTCGCGTGATAAGAGACAATGAGGTAAATAGCCATCTACCAGCAGAAACATCCGTCTAGTCTGGTGTGGTGCATATTTATTATCATTATCATTATATTTAAGTAACTATCCTAAAAGTCATTTGGAATGTTTGAATGGCATATACCTAGTGATGTGTTGTGGTTGAAAGGGGCTGAAAAGGGAAAGGGGTGGTATCTTAACTTGCCAAGTGTATTATGGGTGTAGGAGTATATGTAGAGCGTCGCGACGCATCCGCATAGTAAGCATGGCAATGCCTTTATTCGCATTGATTTCTCTTGGTTGCCGCTGTTACTTCCTCATCTATTTTAGCTCCCTCTCCCCCTTTTCACGGGCCTCTAACCACCCATTTAGTTGGTTACTTCTCCTTACCCTCCCTCCGTTAACCCTTGTTCTATCCATACGGCACCTAGCAATGTAATGCTTTAATATTCTCTGCATCTACTATTCGCGTTCCTGGTATTTGCACCCTCTGCAATACTCATACATATGTATACAGATAGATTCACGACTGATGAGTTATATCCACTCTGATGAATTCAAATAAAATAATTACGGTAAATATTTATTTGTTTGGTCGTTGATTCTTAATGATAACATCAATTGGCTTGTATAACTTCACCGATAAGGGTAAGTTTGTCATAATAAATGCCAGAAGCAGTATTATTTAGGTTGTAGCCTCTTGAGAGCGGGATTATTAATGGATCGGTCGACGGTCACATTACTCCAATAAAATGTACACCTTCCGACAGTTATGTGTCACAATTCATTCATTTACTATCCCAAACCTTTCATTAAATTACATTACAAATTACCCAGGTCGTTTAATTAAATTTGAACGCTCGCCGGACTCGTTAATCCATTAATAATAACTTAAATATTAATCTTGTTGATCAACAACGGCCATTATCGCCAGCACAGCCCTATCGTGTTATCTGTTATATATTATGTACGTATATTTGAAGGGTCTCTAAATAATGGATTATCAAGGCGGATGCTTTTTTAAGCAAAAGTATCATTTTCATAGAGTGTATATAATCTTTTATGATATGAGCTGAGGCCGTCGATCTTTATACCAGTAACCTATATATTAATACATATGTATGTATGTATGTATGTATCGTGTAAAAATGTATAGGGTGTACAAGATGATTCTTGTGTTAGGTTACCCGGCTTTTCACCTTCCGATAACCCTTTCAATGTGAATTCACAAACACATTTTTATAAATGAACGCTGTTGACTCTTTGCTGGATGTATCGAATTGTGCCGGAGCGAAAATACGTTTGTGAGGGTAGAGTAAAATGAGAAAAATAAACGAATGGGGGTAGAGATGTAAAATAAAAATAGAGATATGCTTTTTTAGTTTTTTTTTTTTTTTTTTTTTTTTTTTTTTTTTTCTAATGCAACCCAGCTGTTGGAGCTTTACCGCTATACATTTTTCTTGGCTACATGTATGTATAGTGATCAAAATGTATGCCGACGATGAAAGAAACAGAAAATCCAAAAGAGAGTACTGGGAGTAAAATTGATAGATGCATATTTATACATTTATATATAAATATGTAGGATAGATGAATGCTAAAGGAAAAGAAAAGAATAATTTTTGAATCTCTGTCGAACTGATCTCGCTAAATAAAAATGGGAGTGGTCGTGTAAAATAACTTCAAAACAGAGAAACCAACTCATTTTAGAATGTTTTCTGGTTTCTGTTGACGGTAAAAACTTTTGATATCACGCAGTTGTCTTCCGTTTATACTTTGTTGATGCTTTACTTTTTTTTTTAAGCTCATTGTTGGGGTGTGTCTATTTTAATTCTACAGATACAAGAGGGATCCATATACGTGCGGTTGTTTTCCTTTAGTTTCTTTATCATTGTAAAATACTTTTTTTTTTATTTTATTTTTTCTATAAATAATTTCATTTCGTTTTAGTTATTTTCATTTCAATAATGAATAATTTTCTAAGTCAGATTAATTAATTAAATTTATAAACAATACTTTTTTATTTCAATTTATTTTCTACATTATACATTTTAGCAATTTTTTTCTAATTATACAGCAGGCTAGTATGAATTTAGGTTGGCTGTATCTCACAGCTGAATAGATTTTCACGATTTTTTTATTAGTGTGTTGAGAGGAAAAAGAAAAAAAAAAGCTTTCAAACCCTTTACCGCAAACAAGAAATGAAGCTAAGCCACATTCTCTGTGAATACTTGGCTGCACACAGTAGTCGTTGTAGTAATGGTATAGAGATAGTGATAGTGGTGGTAGTTGTCAAACGAGAGTAAGTATAAGATTCCAACGACCGTATGGAATTCTCTTACGACATCCAGTCACAAAGATCAGTAGTAGAGTAAGAAGAGACGATAAAGATTAATTTAAGTGGGAGGAAAGGATAAAAAAAAAAGTAACCCCCTACGGTTTAGTTTTAGTTATAGTTTTAGTTTGGATAGAACGGGCATTTCGCCAGCCATCCATCTTTAAGACGCGCCATCGCTTTATTACCGTGACGCGCTTTGGCTTCAGCCTTGGCTCGCAAGTTTACCATCTTCTGTTTAGAAAATTACACAATACCAGAGATGACACTTATCCTTCTGCTTTTTGAAGGGTAATTTTTTGAATCTGGTTTTGCTGTACGTCAAATATCAACGACAATGTGGATAAAGTTTAACTGTTAATGTACATACATCAGCCAAGTCATACACCCAGTAAATATGTACATCAAAGTTGTTTGTTTATCTTCTTAGTCTACTTGTATCTCCGGTGTATAGTGGATCGATTTTATGTCGCAAATAATAATATCTTATGGGCAAGTACATACCCAACGGGTCTCGAGCTATTGTCGAGATCATGATGCTGAATCCTTCTCTGGAATTGATGCTCCGAGGAAATGAACAGTCAACGGATATAGGAAATGTTCAGTAGCTCAAGATAGTTAGCGACAACGACTCAGGAAGTTGTAACCGACCTAATAGAGAACTACGCTGTTGTACTACTGTTATGTCTGCTATTATTATTATTATTTCAACGGTTTCTACAGTAAAGTTTATTTTTCACTGAAAATATTCCGAGGAATCAAAACTACCGAGCTACAATATTATAATTTTTATGATTATTGCGTGAGCATAATTAGGATTGGTTGACCCAAAAGAGATGTACGGACGAATCCATGAATGTAAACAGAGAGAATATCCGGGATTGTTCTTGGCGCTAAAGCTGAAGCAATAGCCCAGAGCATATTTCATTGAGCATTAAGCCGTTCAATCAACGAGATCAAATTCCTCAGACAGATTATTCCGCTACAGATCATTAGCTAATTAAATAACATTAAAGTTAAATTAAAATTATGCATGACTTGTTTTGGGTCTCCGGAATCTGAGCCGGGAAAGCTCTGAAGCCTTTGGTTATTACGACAGACCGTAAGCAGTTCGGTAGGAGAAACCGGAGGGTTAATTACAACGGCTTTTGGCTGATACGCCAAGCGATAGATGAGAGTGAGGGTGCGCCGTGTCCACAAGGGATCACAGAAAACTTTCAAGTCTCGAGTGCACCACAAATACCTACAACACCCATGATGTATACACAATACATGGATAGATAGGAAGGTAAAGGTGCCAGGTGACCTAAAATATGCCGAGTGTGGGACTCTTTCTCTCTTTCTCTCTTAGATCACAAAGTACACCAGATTTCAGTGCTACAGAGCACTCACTTTCTACAATATGTATATGTGTATGAAAACCCCTTTATGAAAACTCCACCGTTCTCATCCTCATCATCTCTGCGCGAGCATAAGCATACTGCATATACAATATACATACATTAATATGTATCACGCGTATGAGTGGATCCAGCAACCTAGATCATTCTAGATTGTACATAATATATATGAGCAGTGTGCGTCTATTCTCGACATTTCTAGTCACAGACGCGAAAACTTGCACTTACACTTGGACCTCGCTCATCTTCCAAGAGAAATAGTCTCACTCACTCACTAATTTTTTTTGTTTTTTAAGAAATGTTTTTTCGCGTTTTATCATTCTGTCTAGGAGTACTGTTCAAATTAAACCACACGATCTTTTTTGCTGTTTCATGTAAAATTACTTTGTTATTTTTTGCTATCATCCTCAACACGTGGGTAATATTTTTAGATAAATTAAAGGAGAAAGGCATTGAATAAAAAAAGTTTGGGCAACTTCCGAGGACAATTTGTAGAGTTTCTTAACGAGAGAAAAAAAATACAAGAATGAAAAGGAAAAGGGTGTTTTTTTTTTATCTTGGTTGTATTATCTTGTCACTTATTCAGCAGAAGGAGCAAGAGCAGAACCAGGAGCCATTAAATTTTATACTCTCCTACACGATCTATTTCTCTTATCCAGTTTCGTTCACTACCCAGTAAAGTTGTTTGAAAGTACAGGAAGAAAGAGAGATGGAAGAAGATGAGGATGAAAATGATAGATAGCAAGTTTTGGAAAATCAATCAGATGTTGTAAAGTTTGTTGATGTAATTCTTAAGTTTTAAAGACAAAACATCCCATGATAAAAGTCTCAATCGTTTTCTACTTAAACTTTGAACCTTTTACTTGAATTCGGTAATTTTGTTCTTTGCTTTTGTGACGAAACGAAAAATAAGTTTTGGAGAGTCTAAAAGTAAACGAAGGAGATCCTTTGGATCTAACGGTAATTGGATTTCAGGAAATGTTTCGTTTGCTATCTGAGATGAAATTTCATGACCCAGAACGAGAATGTAGTATCCTTTTAGCGATCAATCACCAGAATGTTGATACAGAATTAAGTATTAAGTATATTTAGTTATGTGATACAATGTTTGACCAATTTATTTAAAAATTTCCATAGCGTAATATGGAAAATAATATACAGAAGAGAAATAGCGAGCAATAAATTGTTGAATATTAAATGACTATTAAAATGAAAGCTTTATCTTGGCACTTGAGCGTAACGTGGCGATCGCAATTTGCGATAAAAAGTCTGATCATCCTCTTTTGTCGGTTTAATTGTGTATGCAATTTAGTGGTAAACGTCGGTTGAGTGCCGCTATATTATATACCATCTATCTATCTATCTATCTATCTATACATATTTACAAAGCGTGGTGATAACACTGCAGGTGAGGATGAGGGTTCGTTATTTTATATAGAATAATACTGCGATAACCGAGAACCAACAGCCGACAAGAGACTACTTTGTAAAAGGGGTAGAGAGAAAGTATCAGGCTGAAGGATGCAATTGTAGGTATAATGTATATGTGTTGTCTTCTTATATATACCGATCTATGTGTTGAGGGTTGTATACAATGGATCGGTGCAATCTAGGACAAGCTGCAGGTGCGGTAATCCAGTGATAATGGAGTAACGAGATTCTCCTGCACGTACTTACGTTCTTGGCATATTTTAACGGTGAGTTTTACCCCACAAAGGATATGTGCTGAGGAAAGAGGGAAGAGAGCAAAGAGTTCGAGCCATTCTCTGCCCTCTCTCTTCACCGGGTGGTTTAATTCTCTAAAGAACCAGATGAGAATGTTAATGGCTAAGGGATCACGGAAATAACCTAAAACTATGCACTTTGTTATTTTTTCGAGAGGTTTGTTAATATTGTTTATGTCAAAGGACATTCCTTTACACCCGCTCTATATATTTTGATTACAATTTCTGGGGTCATGTGATAACGAACTAATTTTCATTTTTTTTTATTTTGCAACAGGACTATAAATTGTATTTTTATAAACTCCTTTGTTTTCAATGTAATTCATTTCGCGCAGTAATTAAAAATTTAATTGATTATTATACTCATGACAATGACGGTTAATTAAGTTTAATTTTTTATAAAATCATATCAATTTTGTGGGAAATTACATTTTTAATCATTAAAAGTCATTTAGCAACATAATAATATTTTTTAGTTTTTTTTTAATGAATTTGTAAATAATGAGCTATAAATTATATTATTAAATTAAATTGCTACATTATTTCAATATATTATTAATATATATATATATATATATATATATATATATATATATATATATTTTAATTGCTATCTAAAATAATTCCTCTACGTCAACAAGTCTATTATAAATTATAATTAAAATAATAATAATATTTACAATATTAATTATTACCCTAACGATAATGGCAAGTTTATAAATGAATGAGAATTTTCCGCGAAATAAATTAAATGGAATTTTATTGTATTGAAAATTAACAAAATAAATTTTTAATTTTGATGGGAGGAATAAATTCTATATATTTGTAATATAAATGGAGAAATGATTCAATTTAAAGGGAAGATAAGTGATAAAAATATAATATTTGAACAAGAGGAGGAAAATAATCTAAAAATTCTGGAATGGACAATGAATACAACAAAACCTCTTGAAAAAGAGCTTGAAAAATTATTCTCAAATCATACGCTTGATAGCTTTTGTTTTACTGCTTTTTATTAACATGATATACATACATATATATCTGAGTTACTGAGTGTACATATATGATAAAATTCACGGGTATAGGCACGAAAACTAACGGTGGATGAAAAAATAAAAAATAATACAATATAATCGACATTGAGCAGGGAATTCGATTCTGTGCATCAGTATTAGAGTATGTCTGTGTCTGTATTGGTAATAAAATACGTAGAGGGTTACACTGAGGGTATGAATTGGTGAGTAGGAGTGTGGAGCATGTGGGGCATGTGAAGCCAGGGGTTGCGAGATACTAGTAGATGAATAGTGTTGCATCGCTATCGTTTTTCAATGCTCCCGCCACTGCTGTTCCACACTATGCGGTACTATACTACAACTCCAATACAACTATTCCTAACGCTAAGCGCAGTGAAAACCGAGACATCTCGCTTTGTGCAACACTATTTCGACCATTTTTCACAAAAATGCTCACATACACGACTCAATATCACACACGCATGCGTGTCGCTTCATCCATTCTACCAATAAAGTATTAGACAAATTTTGTTATTAATTTTATTTAATAAAAACTAATGGAAAGAATTCAATTATTTTTAGAGGCTCAATATCTATCAGAGCTAAATTTCGAAGCCCCATTTCAATATTTTTTTCTAAAAGCTTATTTTTAGTTTCATTTTGTTATTTTTTACCACCGTTGCTCTTTGTTTCAATAAACTATCAAGCGAAAAGCTAGTTTTTACATGTAAAACTTTATTGAAACACGGTCTAATGCAACAGATGATTTGATGCTCGAGTATCGATTGTTTGTTTTAAGCTTTTTGTTCATTTTAAATTTAATTATTTTCCTTTACAATTTAAATTAAAGTTATGGCTCTTGTCAATCAAATTAAAAAAAAAATAATTTATCAATAAAATAATATTTTCGATTTTCTCAAAAGAAAATACATGTTGATTTTTTGTACTAATTTTTTTTCGAGTAAAAAAAAAAACCTAAAAAGTAAATAATCCGAGAAATAAAATAAATAAAGTAAGAAATAGATGCAATATCATTCTTTAGTTTTTTCTTTTACTAGGATTACCAAAACTCGATTGTCGCTGAGACGTCGACATGGCAACTGCGCGACCTTTTTTATTGTATTTTTTTCTCTCTCATGGCTTTCATCCCCTTATATATATTCTCCCTTAACATTTTCTCCACTTTGCCTTTCTTTATTTTCCCTTCTTTTATTTTTGTCTTTTGTTTAAACCTCTGTGTACTTTTTCTTTCTCCCGTTGGTGTGCTTTTCTCATGTCGTGGTAAAAGAAAATGGATGAAAAAAAAAAAAATAACTATAACAGTTAAATAATATACATACACGGATATAACAAAGTAGAGTAGACGATAAAAAGGATAAAATAACGTAAGCGAGAGTATTAAGCAATCTACCGTAGCAAACGATTCATTTCCAAGTGCTCATAGATTTACCGTCTGAATTTTCCATAATCTTATTCCGAGTAAGAGTGCATAGAGATCCGAGATTTCTCAAATAGTTATGACCATGTCTGAGATAAGACCGTCTGGTTGAATAGATAGAATAAAAATAAAAAAAAAACCAACTATAGATTTTTTTGATTTATACGGATTCCGAGTTAAGATAAATTTTGCCGAAAGAAGCCAAGTGAAGACCATTTTTCATGGCCCGATGGTCAACCGAGATTTCAGACGCTGTAAAAATATGTACGACGAGATTGAACCATCAGCATGTTTCACAGAATTGCTCGGCAGTCTGAAATCTGACCGATTTTAAATTATATGACTAATAAAGTTACTTTATGGTGATTATGTCGGTAAGTGGTGTTGATAATGGCTATTATTAGATAGAGGTGAGGCTTTATGAAGATAATAAGGAGATTAGTGGGATAATAAACTGAAAATAAAAATAAAAAGACTTACTTGTTATAAAGAACAATGTCCGGCAGCCATATGTGTTCAGATGGGACATGAATAGTCTCGACTCCGCCGTACTCCTCCGGATTCCATTTGAGCTTGTAGTCATTCCACTCCTGCACATAATAAAAAAAAAAAGAGTGTCAGTGTGATCCTTCACTCTATCGCGGTAACTTTTAAATCGATTAATCAATATTTCCTTAAAGCGAAAGATACCAGATCCGCCTTGCCGGTTACGGTGGTCTGACTCTGGCTGACTAGAGGAATCGAGGAGATGAGAAAGTGGATTTCCTTTTCGTCCCTTATCAACTCCGACTAATCGCTAGGGATGACTGTTCAAGATGAATCTCTTTTCATCCACCCCACAATCTCTCTCGCCGTTATCTCTCACCCTACTTCCCCTTTTTTTAGTTTTTTTTCATCATCCTCTCTCTTTTTGTCATCAACTTCACTAAATCCTTGAGCTACCGGTACTCTTCTTACATTACAAACATTAAAATAATTGCTAATTTGCCTTATCTTAAATCTTACATCATTTATCACATTTCAACTTGATTTTTTTATTTTGTTACTTTATACTTGAAACTTTCAATTAATCATCCGTCTCATCAATTTATACGAACTAATGCATGTTCAGATGAGGATAATCTAAATTTAATAGATCAAACGTTTTGATAAAAAAGCTAAAGAGCTTTTTCGGTGATTTAAATATTTTATTTATTCATATTTTGTTCATATAGTTAAATATACCTATACATTTTTTATACATATGCATTCGACGATTCAACCACAAAATTGAATCTCCATTTGTAAAATAGACAGAGATAAAACCAAAATATCCCATGCGCGATAAATAGTACAGCACATATCCCTCTGTCCGTCAGGATGTGTTGCGTCAACCATTTTAAACTCACTTTACTGTTCACTTTTACATAATTATAGTATTTGCTTTCACCTAAATAAAAACTAAATCTTTTATATACTCAGGCTAGTATACTATACTATACTATACTAGCTCTTTCTTGCGTCGCATAATTATTAAATTTTTTTTTTAGATTCTTTCAAAGCACATTCTGGATGCAACGCAACACAACAGAGAAGCGAAAAGCTCCTGCATGTGTATTATTTTTAAATATTTTCTACCGTGAGCTTTTTGCGGAAAATTATTCACCACTCATGTTTATGGATCTTTTATTTTCATATGATAATAGTGTTTACGGAAATTTTGTTGTTCATTATTCTATAGTCATTACGAAGAAAAAAAAATAGGCCGATATTTGTATCTGACTTTTTACATTCATTGCATACATCATTTTCACAATATATATGTATTTTTTTTTATGCTTGTCCTATAAAATAAAATTATAGTGACTTACTTTAAATTGTTTATATTTTATTAATAACAATAAATAAATTTTATAAATGAAATATTTATAATAGAAATATATCAAAGAAATATGATAATTAATCAAGCCACCATTTCGGGTTGTCATCTATTTAATTTTATCTGCCAGTCAGTAAATCATAAAATCAATTAATCATTGTTAATTGATGAAATAATAATAATAATAATAATAATAATAATAATAATAATAATAATAATAATAATAATAATAATAATAACTAGCAACCTTGCAGTCAATATGTGACTGCCGTGAGTTATGACCAAGGTCTTACTTTTAGTATTTGAGTATTTTGGTTAATTTTTATTAATTACTTAAACATTAATCAAAACAATTATTATGATTATTGTGGCGATTATTATTGTATTTATTTAGTTAATAATAATAATAATAATAATTTTATTTCATTGCATGTCCTTACAGGATATTTGCAATTTGCAATAATACATAGAGTTACATTTTGTCTTATTCCCTAAGATCACAACAGAACATACATTAAATATCAACCCTCATCTTACATTTTTGACATGACACTCATTTACAGTCTTTTAACTTATTTTCAATCACTCTTATAAACGTACATAGTTCCTCAATTTTTTTTTAGTTAATAATATTATAGTATTGTTACCGAAGGTTTGATTAAATTAAGAAATTAAGAGTATGAGAAAATTATTTTGAAGCCGAGCGAATTTAGCGAGCAAAAGAAAATAATTGTAAAAGAAATTAGAAGACAGGAAAAATTATTCGAAGTCCCAAGCCGATTTAGTATGGGAGAAAGAAATAATTCTGTAAGAAATTATTTTCAAGAATAAAAACTTAGAATTCGACCGAATGGAATGGATAGATAATGAAAAAATGACGATTAAAATAGTAAATAATTTTGTTTGGAAAATAAAAACTTAGAAATTTTCGACGATTTTCGATCTTGCGCGAGCCTCGATGGATGGCGAAGATTTCTCTTTTGTAGTGTCATATCAAAAATATGTTAAGTTCCGTTTTGAAAATAAATTTAACCCCAGACTGGTCACCAAACGCGACCTAACGACTTTGGTCGAGTGATGAGGGATTTGCCGCAATGCTTTTAGAGCGTACAGTGTTGCCAGTTCATTCACGTTTGACAAGCAGAGACTAGAGGTGTTTTCGGCAACGCCACGGACAAAAAACTACTTACGACTCTGGTCAAGCGATGAGGAAAGCCCCGCAAATTTTTTTAAGAAATTTTTTTTCAGCAATTTAACGTTTTTGAAGATGTTTGTAAAAATTATTAATATATTCTAAAATGTTCAAGGAACAAATACAAATTTTTTTGAATAATTTTAGTAAATATTGAAGATGTAATAAACAAAATATAATTGAGCGCGGCGTCACGCTCATAGGGTGACCAGTCTAGGGTTAAGCAAGCAATTCTTTCTCGGGAGAATTACTCGGTTGAATACTCTTCACCAAGTAATTCGAGAGGATGATACTCTACCTGGAGTCTGACTAAGGCCCAGATAAGTATCGAGGACCGACGGGATGAAAGTGCGACTCCCCGTGCCGAGGCCTTCAGCTGAGGTACGGTAGGTGATCCATAAGCCGTGTAGGTGGGGACGAAGAGGAAACTCTCCACTCGCTCTCGAAGTAGAGTTTAGGGCCCTCAGGGCTGACGGCTAGTCGCCCTAGGGGGGGGGGAGGGGGTTTTTGGGAAACTAGTTCGTGTTTTGTAGACCGCGTTTTTGAATTTGAACCGTGAATACCGTCGTGTAGGTTTGGATAGAATGTTCTATTGTATTAGTTTATATTGCTTACATTGTTTATAGTGTTTACTGATTTTGAACTGCGAATATGTGTGAAAAGAGTGTTCTAATGTATTGTTTATACTGTTTAATTTGTTTATCTTGCTTATATTGTTTATGAACATGATCAGGCCAATAAAGAGGTTTTCTTTTTCTTTGATTTATTTAAAATGAAGTGTTTTGTTTATATTTTGTTATCTTTGATGTGATCCCCGTTTATAACCCTGGACTCCGGTGAGCAAATTTCGAGCCGGGGATTTAATTAGATATACTATTAGAAAACGTGGACGTTACAGACTTGTGAATTATAAATAAATAAAATTTTGCTTTATTAAATAATGACTTTTGTTAAATTGCACTGTACTTTTTTAACTATTGACGTTTTTAAAGATATAAGCTCATCTCGATGTTACATTCATCAAGAGCTTTCATTTGAGTACCCATATGAATTTTGATATACCCAGTAAAAAATTTTGCGTCATTGCGTCAAAAAATTTTGTGTTAAAAATTTTTATGTCAAATATTTAACACTTTTTGGTGTTGATTTAACACAATAATTTTTCATATATACATTTTTTTGTATGTTTATTTTTCATATATACATTTATATAATACTAGCAGTTCAACTCGGCTTTGCACCGGTATTTATCAAAAATTTGAAAATATCACATAATAGCCTATGTCACCCGGGGATAGTGTAGCTTTCCAACAGTGAAAGAATTTTTCAAATCGGTTCCGTAGTTTCGGAGCTTAAACAATGCAAACAAACAAACAATCAATCAAATTTTTCCTCTTCATAATATTAGTATAGATATATAAATATATGAAAAATTGATGTGGATACTGAAATGAAAGGCCTTGATGAGTGCAACATCGGGATGAGCTTATATTGCATGCCTTAAGCGCGAAGCGCGCAGGTATGCTCTACTCTCGCCTAAAAATCGTGATTTCGATTAATACGTGATTTTCATAATTTAAACGAAAAAAATTATGGATATAAAGCATATTGAAATAAATAATAGTAACTACAGAACACGTTAAAAAAATTTTCTTATCGATTAAATAAGATTTCTCAGAAAAAACTTTTTTTTCTGATGAATTAAATGAATAAGAGCGTGGTATTCACGGGAGCACTGGGTTTGATAACACCACAACTTTGTTAAAAATCACTTTCACGATTTAATTTTTTTTCTGTTTTATTCCTGAGGAAGTTTATCAAAACCCTTGTGAAAATTGCGTGTCAAAATAATTCCGTTTCGATACAGTTAATTTTTTTCGATTGTCAGTTCGGTGACTTTTTCTGCGATTTCGGCAGCCATATATATTATTTTTCATAAACAAAATTGAAATAACTATAAACAAGCAGAAACTATACATTAGGGTGTCCGTTATTTACCAATTTGGTTTTTGACTTTGCAGCGCCCCTAAAATTTTTAGTTCGTGACCTAAAAAAAAATATCAGACCCATATAAGCCCTTAATATTGATATTGAACCTTGCCACAAAGACGATACATTTCCCATTTAAATAACATGGGGTTTTGGCACGTTTTACAATTAATTTTTCTGTTCGTATGCTAGTTCATATACGGCAATGGCAAACAAATATTCTTGTAGGAAATTGAACGCTCTACAAAAACTTACTCTTAACTTCTTTCGATAAATTCACTTGCTCAAAAGTTATTCAAGCTCAAAGTTAAGCTAAAAATAATTTCTTTGTTTTTTTTTATTTTGACCGAAAAATTGTCATTATTTATATAAAAATTAATTGCTTATCGCAAAAAATATTTTATTTCAACTGTATTATACGTAAAATTAGTGTTGCATATTCCGATAAACAGAAATTTAAATTTACAATCTGAGTTTCTCTTAAAATTTTGCAATTTATTTGCATATTTGAAAAAATGTAACAGGATTAATAAATTTTCGACATATTAGTGAACACAATTTATTTTGTTAAACATTTCTTAGTGACATTTGGAAATTTCTTTTTATATTCACGAACAATTTGAAGGACATACTGTTTTTGATCTTCGTGCTTAGCTAGAGTGTTGATATATTCTTCAGTCAATTTGACAGCTCGCTCTGCAGAATCATTGACTACTTGTAGATGCTGAAAAATTTCCAAACCTTTCAAATAATCTGGATGATCTGACCATAAACTATCATCTAGTTGAAGAAATTTTGTGTCAATACAAAATCTTTCGAAAAATTTGAGGGAATTCGAACTTATAAAATAATCAACGTTTTTATTGAGAAACCAATTAAAATCCTCCAAGTTGAAAATGAAGCGTTTAAGATAGATGTCGTGGCGGCTTGATGTCAAAGCCGCCACCATTTTTTGCTTTACGTCAGAAGAGATATTTTTATCAAAAAATGACAAAGCAGCTGTTTCAGGACTTAAATACCATAAATGGTTTTTAAATTTTGCTAAAACTGCTTCTGATAATTTTTGATCAATCACACGATACTTATAGACTGCTTTAAGGAATT
Organism: Cotesia congregata; assembly: GCA_905319865.3. Classification (NCBI taxonomy): domain Eukaryota; kingdom Metazoa; phylum Arthropoda; class Insecta; order Hymenoptera; family Braconidae; genus Cotesia; species Cotesia congregata. The sequence continues at coordinate 8,040,854 of CAJNRD030001123.1, read as the reverse complement.
CAAGATCTTGATTTGGAGCAGTTGCGGCTAAAGGTGCCGTTTACCAAAATGAAATGTAAATAAACACAATAAATACTGAAATTTCTTCTGAACTCTTTTCATCTTTTTTGGTTAAATTAAAACAGTTTCGAAAAATAAAAATTTTTAAACAATAAATTGCTTTGGACATCCATCGAGCGTGGTGAAATGCTCCAGGTTTATAAAATTTTATGCTATTAGAGTCAATTGTGCCTAGGAAGATTTTACTCAATTCTAAAAGTTCTTGATAGTCATCACGTGGCAAAAGAGTATTTAAAAACTCATCAATTTTTGCAGTCACTTCTGGTATTCGATCTCGAAGTATCTTCTTTAATTTATTTTTCTGTATAGGCTTATATTTTGTGCTATCGATTGAACTCCATTCACTTTGAAATTTTTTAAATAACGGTACATTTGGTCCGGTTGTACCTGGCATTTTTATAGAGTGTACACAGGATAATACCAATTCATAAATGTGGTGTTTACAGGGGAGGTATAACAAATCTTTATCAAGTTTACGTTCTAAAATAGTTGCAGTTCCGTTCCTACAACCAAGGTTAGAAGCAGTCGTATCACAACAAAGTGCTTTAATGGAATGGTTTAATTCCCACTCACAAATGATGTTATAAATTTCTTCTGCTTGAGTAGAACCACATCCATCAGGCAATGCAGGTACACCAAGGAGTTTTTCTTGTCCATTACAAGTAATCAAAATAGGCAGTCGTTCAATACGTTCAGAAGTCATACTACCTGGGATCAGTTTACCGTCCCAGTGTATAACTGCAGCATTAACTTCAGATTGGTTGAACAGTAGTTTAATTTTTCAGCCATTTTTTTTCGTGAATTAGTTCGTATCTCATGGAAAGAAGACTTATTTAATACGAGATTACGTGGGTCGACTCCCATAGCTGGTGCCAAAGCTGAGATAAGACGAACTGATTCTCTGTACGAAATATTACAGCTGTCAAATGCTGCAACTACATCTTCTGTGAAAAGGTTAATAGTTTCTCTGAGATGTTTTGATTCATAATATCGTCCAACTGCTTCGAATTCAGACATGGAGGTTGATTATGAATCACCCAAAGTGTCTCCACTAGACTTTATTTCACTAACTGTTGCTGAAGTGCTTGGTGCATCGGTATCTGTTAAACAGTACAAATATTCAAAAATAATATTAAAATAACTTCAAAGATCTTATGAAATAAAAGCGCTTAATGTTACCAAAGATTTTTTCTGGACTTGTCACGTGATCTATTGCTTCAAATGATTGAGTTGAAGATACATTTTCGGGGGACTCGTCGTTTCGCAACTGACTCTCCGAAGATAATATTAATACTTCTGTAATTCAATTTAGTATTTAAATAAATAAATATAGATGAGATAGTTAATTTTACTTAATATTTAGTTTTATTAGATATTTTCAAATTACCTGATTCCGGCGACAATTCGATGTCTGTTGTTACATAATCCAAATGCAAAATTCTTTGAGATCGCTGATTAATCAAAAACCTTTGTGTCTCATTATCGATCATTTCGAAAACCTTACCGTGAGCAATATCAAATAATTTATCGAGAAAATTAGAAAATTCTTGCTCTTTTATTTTAGCTTGATTATCTCGGTTAGTAGTTTTTTGCACGGATCTGTAGTCTATATAAAGCTTATTTAATTTTGCTACACACTGTGAATTATCTTGAGTTGGGATTTCCGCATTGTTCCAAATTTTTTTTATTTCAGATATCACGATTGAACAGCTGCCTCCTATTGATTGTTTTAGGTCTCGTGTGTGGTGAAATAACAGTTGCAAAGCTTCTTTATTTGTTGGTAATTTTTTATCATTTAGAGTATTTATAGTTTTGCCAATTAGAAATATATTTTGTCTTAAATCCATAGGTTGAATGTCACTCATCGTGAGTAACAATTTGATTAAGATTTTAGGTTATGACTGGTTACAAAGACGTTATTATAATCCTTGATACTCTAAACAGGTTTTATTTATACGTTTATATTTAAAAAAAGCCACAAATAATGAGGTTATACTTCACTGATTCCAGATAATACTATAAATCACATGAAATAATAATTTAATAATAAATATAACGTCTACAATGATTGACCGGCTGAGCCGACTAGTCAAAATACTAAATCCTCTATATTAAAATAGATGAAATGAAAACAAGTGTGAAGTTGACTGAAGATCAAACTATAGCAAAAAAATAGTCCCCGATTCCTTATTGGATAAACAATTAAGGCACGAGCAGCGCGCAGTTTAAATACCTAATTACTGTCTGAAGCGCATGCGTAACTGCGAATTCATTTTTTTATAAAAATAATTGTGAAAAGAAATTCAACTTCATTATTTGTATCAAAGAAAAACTTTTTAAAAAACAAAATTTTTCAACATCGTATGAAATTTTGTGTAATTTTACAAAAATTAATATGTTATGGAAAAAAAATTAATTGTACTAGATATAAGTAAAACTAGTACCAAATTAGTTCAATATAATACAAGAGTTTATATCGAAATGTCTTTTTAATTATTTTTCCTTATATTTTTTATGATAAATAATTAACTTTTACATAAATAATGACAATTTTTCGGTCAAAATAAAAAAAAACAAAGAAATTATTTTTAGCTTAACTTTGAGCTTGAATAACTTTTGAGCAAGTGAATTTATCGAAAAAAGTTAAGAGTAAGTTTTTGTAGAGCGTTCAATTTCCTACAAGAATATTTGTTTGCCATTGCCGTATATGAACTAGCATACGAACAGAAAAATTAATTGTAAAACGTGCCAAAACCCCATGTTATTTAAATGGGAAATTTATCGTCTTTGTGGCAAGATTTAATATCAATATTAAGGGCTTATATGGGTCTGATATTTTTTTTTAGGTCACGAACTAAAAATTTTAGGGGCGCTGCAAAGTCAAAAACTAAATTGGTAAATAACGGACACCCTACTATACATACATGGTATAATTACTAACTGTTTTATCATCTGTTAAAATTTTTCTTTAGCTCGACCCACAGAGGGGATAATACTACTCGCGGGAAAATTCAAATTAAAAACGAATAATTTTTGTTATGTTCTAAATAATTTATGTATGACATGAGCGCTTAAGGCATGCTCATTTGGATTTTCCAAACTTTTTCTTTAAAAATGTCAATAGTTCACGAGATACAAGGTCATTTCTTAATTATGTATCTAGAGATACAGCATTTTCGAATGCAGCCTAAATACTTATCATCATAAATTGACTATTGGTGAGAATGATATGAAACCTTGAAAAGGCACAACTCTAGGTCAAGACTTTTCTAATAATACCAAATTTAACCATAAAAACCCATTTTATCATAATAAATACATTGACCACAAAATTTCGCTTATTCTCTTACACGGAGAGAAAAATATGGAAATCATTCCTATAATTTTAATGAAATATTTTCCTATACCATTTTAGGAGCGATTACTTAAATTATGGGAATTATACCCATAATTTTTGGGAAACGTTACTATAATTATGGGAATGGTTCCTATAAT
>CAJNRD030001123.1:8000092-8032950 GCA_905319865.3 Cotesia congregata | reverse complement strand
AAAACTTGAATTGCTACAATATTTTTCAATATTATTTAACACAATAATAACTGAGCTGGAATAAATAATTCAAGATTAAGTTTACACGTGGATAAAAATTATGAAAAAGAAATTTTTTCACTCTAGTGAAAGATCAATTTTTATTTAAAAAAAAAATTTTATTAGCAAAAAAATACATAATAATTACTTTATATTTTTGAAGTGATTGCTTCATTATTAAGAAAATAAACTTTTTTCTATTATTATGTGCGTCATTCCCATAATATTATAGGAACCATTCCTATAATATTATAGGAACTATTCCCATAATATATTGAAGCTATTCTATTATTGTATAGGAACGTTTCCAATAAATTATGGGTATGGTTCCCATAATGAGTATAGGAATAATGCCTATAATGATAATTTTATTATAGGATCCATTCCCATAATTGTTGGAAAGATTCCTATAAACTTCTCTCCGTGTAATAATATAGAAAATAATAATAATAATGAAAAAATAAAATTAGTTAGTGAGAAAAATAAATAAAGGAAAATAAATTAAAATGCCAGTGGTTTTGTAAATTAGTAGTTGAAAATATATTTTATTTGAGCGTGAGACTGGAAATCAGAGAGCCGATTGTTAAATTGAATATTTAACATTATTTAGCGAGTGTCAGTAGTTGGTAGTCACTGAAAAGTGATGAGGTCGCAGCTCGCGGGAAAGAGAAATAGAAACAGAGACAGAGTCACCCAGTGGCGACTGTCAGATAGTGAATTCGCTATTTAACCGAGCGAAATTTAATTTTCGCATTAATCAAATTTTTAAACATAAGTGTATACGGTCTGTGTGTGTTTGGATTGAATAAAGTAGAAGCTTGAAGCTGGATACACAGAGTATTTGGAAAACGTAAATGTCCGAGTAGAGCTGGATGAGAGAGTTGACGTGTCGATTCGATTCCGCTGACGGAAGATTCATTGCACGCGTACAGGGTGCAGTTGCCCGAGTCACCGCCTCTTGTGTCGGTAACGAGCAGGATAAATGCTGTTCAACGATTTATCACCAAGTGCTTATCACTCTCGTATAATATTTATGGTCTAACTGAATAATCTGGCGTCATTAGTTGTTAATATTATAAATTTAATAATTAAATTTCCGTCATACCAAAGTCGTGTAACGAAGGAGGATAAAAAATATCAATAGGATGGATGTGAGGACAGCTGGGTCTTCAATGGGTTTAGTCTATTGTCGCAGCAGTTCATAGTGTGTCTTATTCACTATGAGGAAGTAAGCCCATGCCAAGTCCTGGGCTTTTGTGCGATCAACTATTTCTTCTTTTCTAACTCTCTTAGCTTTTTATAGATTCTATTTCTTCAACAATTCAATATTATTAGACTGAGAAAACTTTTACTAAAAAGTTACTCACACCGACGTTAATATTGTCATACTGGTTAATTTATTTTATTAAGAGAATAAGCAAAATTTTGTGGCCAGTGTTATCATATTTATATGATAAAATAGGTTTTTATGGTTGAATTTGGTATCGTTGGAAAAGTCTTGACCTGGAGTTGTGCCTTTTCAAGGTTTCATATCATTCTCACCAATAGTCAATTTACGATGATAAGTATTTAGGCTGCATTCGAAAAGGCTCTATCTCTAGATACATAATTAAGAAATGACCTTGTATTTTGTGAACTATTGACATTTTTAAAGAAATAAGCTCATCCCGATGTTACACTCATCGACCTTGCATTTAAGTACCCACAACAATTTTTCATATATTTATATACATTATATAAATATGTATATATGAAAAATATATCAAAATGCATGTGGGTACTCAAATGAAAGCTCTTGATGAGTGTAACATCGGGATGAGCTTATATTTTTAAAAACGTCAATAGTTAAAAAAGTACAGTGCAATTTAACAAAAATCATTATTTAATAAAGCAAAATTTTATTTATTTATAGTTCACAAGTCACGGTAGTCACATAGTGACTGCAAGGTTGCTAGTTTAGTTTATTATTCTAACCGAGACACAACAGACTATTTAATTTTATCTAACTTTCTCATTTTCAAAGTATTTATTTTTTTAGATTCCTTAATCTCTATTTATACCGAAATATAAGGATAAAATATTTGTATTAACAGTGAGATATAAAGTTTGTCTAGGAGTCTGAACTGCGCTCGAAAAAAGTAAACTGTTTAGAGGACACTCTATCCAAAGTCCTATTTATTTTCATTGTCTGATGACATTTTAATATACTTACACCGGACGACAATTTAGGTGTCGCTGCTCGTAGATTATCATTACAGCCTCAACATAAAACACAAAATATAAAATTATTTTTATCCTAAATAATGATTACTGTATACACTAATATAAATTCAAGCTCTAGTAAAATTTAAAACTAAAAAATACAGCTACTATTTTGTCATTGTTTATTTTATCTCGGGAAATTTTTTATTACACAGTAATCAGATAATTGAGATCGAGGAGGACCAAAATAAATAATAGAAACAAATAAAAACAATGTGCGTAATATCTCATTCAGACATTTATCTCCCGACTCTTAAGCTTTTTTTCCTCGAGCAAAAAGTTTTTAAAAATAAATGTTACATTCCCCATCAGACAAACTCCTTTTTATATTCATTCTTAAAAATAATTCTCACTTCCGATTTTTATATCCTGTTTTATTTCTGATTTGTTTTTTTTTTATATAGGGGAGGGGGGGGGGGCAAAATGGGGGGGGGGGGGCAAAATGGGGGACCCCCAAAATTTCGTAAAAAAATTTTTTTTTCCAAAAAGCTTCTATCAAGAGTTGAAAAAATTTTTCAGTTGTAAGCAATTAAAACATAATTAACTGGCCTTGAAAAAGGATCTACTATATAAATCATAAGGATCAAAATATTAAAACTTTATGATACTGAAATTAGTAAACACCTGATCATTTTTTTATTATTTCATTTAAAATATAATCAACACAGAAAATATAACCTCGTATTTATTTCTATATAATCTTATGCTTTTAATAAGGTAATTTATGAATTATTTTATAAAATTTATTTCAGTAAGTTTTCGTTTCTGAATGACTTGTAGAAACTATTTTGTAATCTGATAGATTTCAATCTCGATAATCCCGTTCAATTCAGTAATTCATCCAAGAGATATCATTAGACAACATTTAAAGATTTTTTTTTTGCAGAGTTCTATATAGTATAATAAGATATCTTTTTTGAGAGATAATTGCTTCCGTTATAGTGCTTAAAAAAAACTTTGGATATGATAACGTAAGATTGGTTCTTTCTTAATTGAAGAAAAAAAAATATAATAAAAATTTACATAATTTTATGATATTGAAATCAACAAGCCTCGACTAATTTTCATTACTACGACTAAAAATTAAATTGTATTTATAGTTTTTTTAAATTTCTCCATGTAAAATTTTTTCTATAATTTTTTTTTAACAACAATTTACTTGTTGAAAAAATTGTAAAATGTCTGTTAATTTTAATATCATAAATGAAATAGTAAGTAAAATAGTTAATTAAGAACAATAATTTAAAAAACAATGAAGTAAAGGCAATTAAATTCCGAAAAACTTATAATAGCGCTACATGTACATATAGTAAAATAATCCAACACGCGCATCGTGGAATCGATCCGACCGGCTCGACCCACGCGGCACTAAAAAAGCCGGTCGTTCTTTTATCCATGTATAGGGCGTGTATAAAAATATACTTAATAACTGTATTAATTCATTTAGCAAATATAAATTAATTATTTTTATGGTTTTTTAATTTTTTTAAATATTTATTATATTCAAAAATAGTTGACTGGTGGAGGATCGAATAATTTTTTAATATCTATTTTACGTGAAAATGAGATTACACAAAACGACGCAATTCTACTTGAAATCCCAAGCGAATAAATTTCAAATCCATACTAGACCATGAAACATAATTATCATGAAAAACTATTCTTACCAATTTTCTGATATAATCCAAAATAATACCCACTGAGACCACTTTCAGTTGATCACTAAAAATCTATTAATATTAAAAATAATAGCACTTGAATAATAGTTTTTTTTTTGTGGATATTAAATTTAAAAAAATTATTTTAAATCTCTATGCGAATCCTCATAAGTATAATCGTACTCATGATCAACACTATTGAAAGTTTTAGTCACATATGCGTCGATTCCAATATTTTGTTGAATAAATATTGCACGACACTGCGATAACAAGTATGGCCAATTTTAAGAGTGAATACATGTCAAACTATATATATATATATATATATATATATATATATATATATATATATATATATAAATAGTATACCGCTAATCTTCAATTATAATTAAAATTGCTAAATATTCGAAATATGTCGTCTAAAACTGTACAGAATGATGTTAACTTGAAAGCCGGTTAGTGACGACTGGACTATATGCAGAACTACGAGCTACGAGAGACATGCCGCATGCCGCCACATCCATCTTGTCGTATTATACCTGCCTCCCACCCCAATTGCCGGCATCAGGAATGTCCCTAGCATTACAAATTCCCCACCTTTTAATTCATAACTACATACTGAAATAAATTTGTTATACTCAAAAACGATTCTTTTTCTTATTCAATGAATTGAAATAAAATATGCTCATAGTTCGCGGTTGCATTTAACAATTTTTACGGAGCTTGATTTGTGCAATTTGTCATAACAGAACGATTAAATTATAATAAATAAATAAATACATTAACTATATTACACATATGTAACTTTTAAGCAATAAGTGAATACTCTCTAAAATTTTAATCATTAAATAGAACCATCAGTATTGCTCAATATTAATTTATTTCATCGAAAAATGTATAAATTTTTAATAGCCTCTAAATGTTGATTTAAAATAACAAGCATTAGTTTCTTAACTCCCATAAACCTTTGACAAAAAAAATACATGTAATTTACTAATGATAACAATAATTTTTTTTTTATTATTTTATCTAGTACATTAAAACTGTCGTAATTTTTTACTATTCAATATCACTAATTGATAGTTTTTATCAAAAAAAAAAGATATAAATATTTTTTATCCGACTTCGTGACTGATAGCCTTTAATCTTTCAACAATAATTAAAAAAATTATTTAACTCGATTATAAAAAGAATAAAATAGTTAATAGGAAAAGTTTTTAAAAAAATGTTGAACGAATTGTTTAATTAAGGAAGCGTCATGTTATTTTTAACAATCATATATTTATAATAAATTCATTCCAATTTTTTTTTTACTTTTTCTTTTAATCAAAAGGCGCTATAGGAAATTGATGCGTTACTGCTGAACCGCGTGGGGAGCCGCGCCCGGCTAAGAGACTTTCCAATATTTTTTAATATTTATCATATAGTTAAAACGAAATTTTCTAAATTTTCATCGTCAATGTAATTGCAACTTGCTGATGTATCGATACATATACTTTTTATCAGTTGTCGTGGAATACTTAAAGGATGATTTTACTTTTAATTTAATAATGCTTGTAAAATAGTAGCTAGTAGTTGTATATCGTTTTATTAACCTTCTGCGCAACTTTGCTGCGTCGGAACAAGTATATTGTAGATTTTTTCTGGCTATAAGTATAGTTCGTACATTTGTATTATATGAATCTATGAATGTATTTACTCGAAAGTTAATTTTACTCAGAACAGGATACACTATAATCTTATACACTCTCGGAATTAAATATCAAGACAAACTATAGTGTAAAATACACAATTATCTGAAAATTTTCTAAATAGTCACACTCTTATTCGTATTATCTACATTTTTAAATATTAATTAGTAAACTTCTTGTAGTATTTGAGTAATGCCGATACTATCTAAATTTTGGTCAAACCTTGAGTTGAACGGAAATTTTCGGAAAAATTTTCATTGTAGCCTCTCTTTAGAATCATAAATTACACTCAACACATGTTACTACAATGCAAAAACTACATATAATGCAGTCGTACCTTCATACGAAATTTTAAGTAGACATAATATAATAGTCTTTATACATCTTGATAAGCTTAACTAATGATGGTTCGTACACACAAAAATAATAAAAGAAAATTTAAATGAATACAATGGATTTCAAAAAAATATTGTACATAATAGTATACCGTTTAGTATGTAAAAATTTTTCAAGTATTTCTAAGATGAAGAATAATGTAATGTTATATAATATATAAGAGGTATCTATGTTTAATATAATTTTAATCTGTGGACATTTCATTTTTGTTGTATTCAAGGTGAAAAGAAATTTTCAGTTGCCATGAAAATATAAAATTTTATATTTTTCGAGCAACACAGGGAGTACTCTCCAAGGAACGAAAATAACCTTATTATCTATGGGAATGAATTAAAGTTGAAAAATAATTTACTTCTCTCATTAAATAATATTGATGTAAATTTTACTATTAAATACTCAAAAATGTTTTAAAAATAGTTTGTTCAAAATTTCTTTGAAATGCAAAAGTTATCGTGAGAATATTAATTTAAATAATAATTATATCTAAATCCTTGTTAAAAATGTTTTAAATAAGAGAGAATTGTAATTATTCTTCAATCGATTGTTAAGAAAAATTTCAATCGCACGGAAAGTGAGATAATTATTTTATTTAACGTTCATAACATATATTTCAATTGATTAAGAATTTTGTATTTACAAAAAAAAATTATGAGAATCGAAATTATTTTGCAAGAAGTTCCCTAAGCTAAGGAAAATTTTCTTAACAAAAATATGTTTTCAAGCTAAAAAAAAAAGATAACACTGAAGTTGATAGACATTGGAAATTTTCATATTTTACTGCTCTTCAAAACTTAAGGCGTACATACTGCCTATCTTCAACGGCATTAGAAATTTTTTTTAATTTCATACCATAAAAATGAAAAAAAACCTTAGTGAAAATTTTTAAAAACATTTTTTTTGTTATTGATTTTTTATAAAAATTAAAAAAATTGACAGTTGTCAGCTAACTTCAGTATTATACACGGGAAAAAATTTTTGGGAAAATTTACGATACAACTATTGTAAAGCTGGACTATACTTTTATTACTATTAATTATCAAATATTTTAGAAGAAAAAATACTATTTATTCATGAAAAAATACTATATTACTATTGTAAAAAGTAAGAGATGAAAATTTCCAGTGCTGCCTCTGTATCTTTTCAATAGAACTATAGCAAATTTTACAATAGTTGAATTGGAATGTCTTTCAATTAGTGTGAGTGATGGCCGTGCATAGCGCTAGACTCTTAGTTTATATAAATGTTAAAGGACATGGGTCTTCGTTTACCGCGGATAGCCTAAAGGGAGAGTCTCTGGCTACTAACACAGAGTTCTGGGTTCGATTCCCAGATAGCACGAAAATATTTGTTTTTTTTTTTCGATTACTGTACAGGTACCAATTTGTGCAACCTTCTATCTCTCTCCCTCCCTCCCTCCCTGATATTTCTTTTAAAAAAACCAACTGTGAATTTTTACAATAGTTGAATTGTAAAATTCACAGACACATATTGTATAATTTGCTCTATAGTATTCGACTTTTTAAAACTCTTGCTAGTCTTATTTGTTGGATAAAATTTACAATAGTAGATCGTAAAAATTACTAAATGAGAAGTATAGTCCACCGTTACTATTTTATTTAGTAAAAATTACAATAGTAAAATAGTAATAACTCCTTCAATTTTCTTCCCGTGTAGACTTATCGATAAGAAAATGTTATTTTTTTAACGATATTTCATTTTCGGATGAAGAAATTTTTTTTCACTCTTTCAGGGAGTACCCCATCTTGCCCGCAAAAAAAAAATTTTTTTTCTACGGCAACTTGAAATTTGATTATTTTTCTTTAATTACGACTGAAAACGAGAAAAATCAGCGTATTTAAATCCTTAAAATCATAACGATTGCTTAAGTACCCCATTTTGCTTCCATATATTATATTTATTTTTATAAGGTATATTTTTCGGTAGAATACCGGGGCCAATGAACGAAGCAAAAATACACGAGTTTAAGCCCGCAGCGAGAAGAAAAATCACCCGAGCTAAAGTTTTCTGGGCAATCGCCAAGAAATCCTTTTATTTATTTTTTTTCTCTCCCGCTCAATCTCGAACTTGAAGAAATTTTCTCTTTCTTGAGCCTGGTGGTTCTTTGTCGAGGCAAACTTCTGAATACTGAAGTTAATCCAACAAAGACAATGCTCACTCAGACAGACAACTATTTTACAATTAAAATATTTCCTCCAGGCATTCTTATATTTCTTTTTTTTTCAACATTATTAGTATTCAATCTTCCATAAATTTTCATTAAATATTCTTTTTCTATCCCGGTTATTTTATCCTTTTGTTGCTCTATATACCTCATCTCAATCCACGTGTTCAATCGTTAAATCATTCGCTGTCTTCAATTATTTTACTTTTTTACCTATTTTATTACTTTACCCATCACACCTGGCGTCAATTTTCCATCCTCTAGGTTTTATTCAAACTACCCATTATTCAAAGTAGTTAAATGCATTTTTTCAGCTCTTACGCTCCTTTGTTGGCGCTCAAGTACAATGAAAAAGGGAAAAAAATGAATTGAAAATTAAAAATGTTTGGATTTTTTTTCTCTCGCTTCAATTTCTCTAAAAAATAGTAATGAGGGAAAAAGCTCGTGATGCCGAGGGGAAATAAAATAAAATAGAATAATAAAAGTGATTAGATGGCGTAGAGAGAACTGGAGAGCTCTCTTGCGGTGGCGTGGGTTAACTAAGACGTGAGTCGATAAAACTAGTGAGCTTTCTTCCTTATTTTATTTAACTTTATTTCATTTCATTTCATTTTTTTTCTACTGTGGTCTATTTTAGTGTAGTAAAGCTCTTGAGCTGGCGGGGTTTCATCGCCATTGAGCGTCATTGTGCCGTTGTTACCCGGTGAATTATGACGGGAAATGGGCAATGACTGTTTCTTTTTAGTAGCTGGTGGTGTTCAGCCAGTTCACTCAGTTCAGCCCTCCGGATTGCCATGGGATAAACCCACTGGGACTCGCCAGACACTAAGTAGACACTGATTAATCGTAAACTTTTTTTTTCCAAGTTCAATCTGCTCAATGAGTGAGATCAAAATTCAAAATAATATTATTTAACAATTAACTATTATTCAAAAGACTATCACAAGTTCGATTCTACATTGACAGAAGGATTTAGTACGGAGTACTAAACTGATTTTTTTTTTTTTTTGGAGTCTTACGCGTCAGCCTTCTGGCCTAGACACGTGAGATTTTTACGTCCCTTCCTACTATTTATTGTGCTTGATGTGCCTAAATACACATCTTAACCTCCTATCCGCGGCTGTGGCCGTCTTACAGTCTGTACCCGCATTTGCCCCGCCCCTTAGCACAGTGGCCAAGGAAACCACAGAAACCTGGCCAGGGTACAGTCAGCAAGGGAGCAAGCCTTGGAAATCGCAGAAAAATTGCGACTGCCAGGGCTCAAACCCACGCCTGAGCGACTGTTGTACGGGCAGTTTAAGACTTAAACCGCTCGGCCACGCAGTCGCCTCTTAAACTGATTTAGTAACAAAATTTTTAGGCATTTATTTGGGAGAAAAAAATATTTTTTACCGATCAATATTATTTGTTACAATTTAATAAATTTTTTTTTTATTCTAAATAAATTATATTAATGTAAACAAAGCCTTATTATATCGAAATAAATATTTGTTTCCACCAAATAATATTTAGTAGTAGATACTAAATATTTCTTTAGTAAGTATTGTCGGTAGATAGCTATGCTTTAATTCCAATGTGATACATAACCTATTCACTGACTCAGATTATTTTATTCAGCTCGATTTTGGGAGATTTATCAAACCTTTGAAAACACACATACTCCCAAATGGCTTATGTCATTTCTCAGTGGAGTTTAGTTTACATTTTTCAATTTGTCTATTATTGATATGTTAAAAACTTGTTTAATTTTAAATTTTATAAATATCTCAAATAAAAAATTATAATTTAACGAGATTTTTTTCTTTATAATACTTTATATTTTTACTTAAAATTATTTATTTTTATTACTTTGAGTAAAAAATTTAGGTTATACGCTATAATTAGTTAAAAAATTAATTTCTTTGATACCAATAAACGATTTATCAAGTAGCAATCAATAATTTGTTAAATACTACTAAATATTTATTTGATGGAACTAAATGGGCTTTAATAAATGACTTAGTACCTATTATTAAATTTTGGGAAGGTAAGGGCTAGCGAGTGAGCGAATAGAAATATTTAAGTTTAATAAATTTTATTTAAATAAATCTAACTATTAATACACGCGTGTAACTTAAAAAATACGAGGTGAGGCTGATGGGTTTCCAGGACTAACTGATTTTCTCAAAGTGTCCATCTCGGCCTCTGGCCTCTCAGGAGGTGGGGGTACTCGAAGGAAGTATTGAGAAAATGTATAGGATAGGAGTACTTATTTGTATGTAAGTATGAAAACTTGATATACGTAGGTATATGTACAGGATAGATAGGTAAAGAGAGTAATTAGTGAGGTCTTGGGTCCGGTCGCTGGCCATGCGACGAGAGTTTTTAATCCCTTAATTGCTCCTTAGAAAAAGGTCTGTTACTGAGAATATTTTATGGAAATATTTGGGAAAAACCCTTAAGCTTCTTACAACAAACTTATACCTATTTTTAATCTTATAACAATATATTTTATTAGGGTCTCGCCAGCTGCAAATGTGAATTTTATTATATTGCACCAAAATTACAATAAACTAAAATTTCCCAAAGAAAATGCTTTTGCTGCAGACGAGGCTTATCAGTTGTTTGGCATCACCAAGTAAATTATAATCTAGTATAATTTATGGTGATGAGACACAACTGAAACTTTTTAAACAAAATTTTAATACCGTTATAGAAAAATCTACAACTTAAGTAATTCCTATATTAATTACCTATTACTAATAAATAATAATAATAATTATTAACTAAATAATTATATGCTAATAATAATATTTAAACGATGTTAATAAATATAAACAATAACTAAATAATATTAATATTCATAAATGATAATGAATTAATATAATATTAATACTTATAAATAATAATTAAATTAAATTAAATTACAAAAGAGTGGTGGAAGATATGACCCCCACATCACCCCCCTGCCAGTGATGAAGTCACGAATATCCAGCCTGGAAACGGTCAGGAAATCGTACTCGTCTTCCTGATGTTGTCTGCCGTGGGACGTCGATTCTTGGTGGAACGTCCGGGTCCGGCTCTGGTGGTGCTAGAATTGGAAGCTCTGGAGCTGGTTGGACTTCTGGTTGATGTTGATGCTCTGGTGGGGCCGCGGACTTCCTGGGGCGTCCACGCCGTGGGCGTGCGATGATTACCCCGTCGTCCGGTCCCACTAGTTCTGGTTGCTGCTGGAGCTCTGGTTGTGTCGGGAGCTCTGGTTGAGTTGTAGGCGCTCTTGGACAACCGCGTCGTGGAAGAGCGATGACAATCTCGTCATCTGGTTCCTCCAGTTCTGGCTCTTCGATGTCGCTTGACATCATGTAAGCGGGTTTAAGGCGATCAATCGTGATCGTACTGTTTTTCCCTGCGATGTTGACCACAAATGACTTATCAGACCTGCTGATAACTGGATATGGCCCCGTATACGGTAGTTGAAGCGGCTGTTTTGGACCATCATAGCGCACGAACACGTGACTCGCTGTGGCAAGGTCCTTGAACACAAAGATCTTCTTCTCACCGTGCCTGGTAACAGTAGTTGGACGTAACCTCTGGAATTGTTTCCGAAGTTCTTTAATGAAGATTGCTGAACTCATGTCTTCACCTTGAGGTGCACGTGACGTCAGGAATTCGCCTGGAATGCGGAGAGGTTGACCATACAACATCTCCGCAGCTGTCGCGTTCAAATCTTCTTTTATTGCTGATCGAATACCCAGCATGACCACTGGTAGTGACTCGGTCCATCGGTTCTGATGACAGCGGATAGCTGCTTTGAGTTGCCTATGGAACCGCTCGATCATCCCATTTGCTGCTGGGTGATATGCTGTTGTTCGTATCTGAGTCGTACCAGTCAACCTATTAAGATGCTTGAACAGGTTAGACTCAAATTGTCTCCCTTGGTCAGTAGTAACACGTAGTGGAACTCCAAACCGTGCTATCCAGTTGTCGAAAAACGCTCGGGCAACCGTTGCGGCCTCTTGGTCTGCAAGTGGAACTGCCTCAGGCCAACGAGAAAACCTATCTATCATAGTTAAACAATAGCGGTTGCCATCGCAGTATGGCATGATTATTAAATCTAAATGTACATGCTCAAACCTGGATGATGGTGGGGCGAACGATCCCACTGGAGCTGATACGTGGCGTGTTACCTTTGATCGCTGACATTCGATGCACGCTCTGGCCCATCGACGACAATCAGCTCTCATGGATGGCCACACGTATCGTTGTGCTACGAGCTTACATGTTGCGTTAGCTCCTGGGTGCGACAACTGATGGACGGAGTTGAATGCTGCTTCTCTGAACCCTTTGGTAATGAATGGACGTGGTATCGTTGTTGACACGTCACACATTACAATGACAGCTGATCCTGGAATTGGGATTGGTTGTAGTTGAAGTGACGAAGTTTTGTGTTGGAGATCCAGAAGCTCTTCATCTGTCTTCTGGGCTTCTGCCAACGCTGCGTAGTCGATGGTTGACTCCAATTCTTCGATCCTTGACAGGGCATCAGCGACGATGTTCTCTGTACCTGAAACATGTCTAATATCAGTAGAAAATTGTCCAATGAACTCCAGGTGACGTTGCTGCCTGGGTGAACATTGAGTTGACCGCAATTTGAACGCGAACGTAATCGGTTTATGATCGGTATAAATTGCGAACTCTTGACCTTCTACCATGTGACGGAAATGTTTGACTGACAGGTAAATCGCTAGTAATTCTCGGTCGTACGCACTGTAGTTGACTTCGGCAGGACTGAGCTTCTTCGAGAAGAAGTTAAGTGGCTGCCACATGTCGTCGACCCACTGTTGTAGGACGGCTCCAACGGCGATGTCAGATGCGTCGGTGAATATTGCCAGCGGTGCGTCAGATTTTGGGTGAGATAGCAGCGTTGCTTGGGCCAAGCTCTCCTTGCAAGCTTCAAATGCTTTGACAGCTTCTGGAGTCCATTTGACCGGCGAACGTCCCTTGACGTCTCCCTTAAGCAGCTCGTTCAGTGGAGCCTGGATACTTGCAGCTTTAGAAATAAACCTGCGATAAAAATTAGCCATACCTAGAAATTGACGAAGTTGTTTGCCGGTGGTCGGTTTTGGAAACGATCGGATGACTTCGACTTTCTCGGGTAGTGGTTGTACTCCAGCTCCTGAGACGAGGTATCCGAGGAACTCGACTTCTGAAACTCCAAAGACACATTTGCTAGGGTTAATAACGACGCCATATTCCTCGAGCTTCTTGAAGAGTATTCTGAGGTGTCTCTTGTGTTCTTCAGGTGATGTCGAGGCGATCAGGATGTCGTCGATGTAGGCGTAGCAAAAATCCAACCCGCGAAGTACTTCATCCATGAAGCGCTGGAACGTTTGTGCTGCGTTCCGTAGTCCAAAAGTCATGAATGGAAACTCGTACAGGCCGAACGGTGTTGTGATGGCTGTCTTCTGAATATCCTCCGGTGCGACTGGAATTTGATTAAACGCCCGCACAAGATCAACTCTGGAGAAAACTTTCTTACCATGCAGCATGTACGAAAAATCGTGGATATGTCGAACCGCATACTTGTCCGCTTTGGTCCGGGTGTTGAGACCTCTGTAATCCCCGCAAGGACGCCATTCGTCGCCCTTTTTGGGAACCATATGCAGCGGTGCCGCCCAAGGACTCTTCGATGGTCGTGCGAGTCCCAGGCGTAGCATGGCTTCAAACTCCTTCTTGGCTGCTTTGAGCTTGTCGGGGGCTAATCTTCTTGGCTTCAATGCCACCGGTGGTCCTGGAGTCGTTTCAATATGATGTTGTGTCTGATGTCGCATTTCTCCTGGAGTTCCGCTGGGATGTGTGATCGACGGGAACTCTTCGAGCAGTTTGTGATACTCAGACGATCCGGAAATGATCCTGATTCCTGGATCTCCGCATTGAACAATCTCTCCTTTTAGGTATAACTTGGTGGTCGTGTCTAACAACTTCCCGCGCTTGAGGTCGATAAGCAACCCGTAGTGCGATAGGAAATCGGCGCCGATGATGGGTTTCGACACATCCGCGATCAGGAACCTCCACGTGAAATCCCGCCTCAGGCCCAGGTTCAGTGTAAGCGTCGCGACTCCATATGTAGATATGGGCGTACCGTTAGCCGCGGAAAGTTCGTAGTTTGACTTTTTGCACGGTCCACGGTAATATTTTCGCGGAATTACACATAGATCCGCACCCGTGTCAATTAGAAAATGCATATTTGACTCACGGTCGCGGATGAACAGACGGCTAGATGTCTGCGGGCGAGTGTCGTCGGCCGTCATTAACGACTGCCCTGGGCATTTCCCGGGGTCCAGTTGCATGGTTGTGTACACTTATCTGCCTTCTCGTTGAAAATCCAATGGTACCAACAGATTCCTTGGGGACGAGGGCCGCGTGATCGTGCTCCTGATCCGGATTGGGACTGCGGCTTGCTACGGTGCGGTGTCGGTGATCTGCCGCGTCTGCCTTCTGACGGTGAGTGCATTTTCCGTTTGATCTCTGCCATCTCCAGCTGGAGGTTTTGGAGCGCAGTGGCGATCGACGTGTCCTGGGATGCTGCAGTTTCGAATACGGCTCGACGTGTCGGTACCGTCTCATGTATGTTGTCCGCAACTTCAGCCATATTATCAAGTGACTGACCACGCTGCGCTGCCATCGTCATCCGGTAACCATCTGGAAGACCTCGTAACCAGATCGACTGCAAAAGATGTTCCGGGATCTCACCTCCGATTTCTTGTAACCGGCGTAGGTATTCTGATGGTTTCTCGTCGCCCATCTTCTCGCCTTCCAGAAGCCGATTCGTTTTCTCCGCCTGACTGATGCCGAGCCTCTTGATTAGCTGCGCTTTCAGTTCATCGTATAACGCGGGGGTTTGTTCTTTCATTACGACGTCGCGCACTTGTTTCGCGACTCGCGGAGGTAGCGCTGGCACAATGTGAGTCAAGCGATCTTGTTTGTCGGTTACGTTATATCGCTGGAAGAGCGATTCTACCATCACGAACCACATTTCTGGGTCCTCGGAGATAAATTCTGGTAACCGTGTCAGAGCTACGGTCCGACCAATGCGCGCCTCAGCCTCGGGAATTACACCACCGTTGCCGACCGGAGGGTTCACCATGATTTTAAAATTATTTGAAAATACGACGCGAACTACTCACACTAATAACCACACTTCACCAGAAGAAAAAATAAACTGCGCGATATAAATTTACTGTAAGTCGAAATTTAAAACGCGCGAATTATTATTTGAACTAGGGGTCACCACTTTGGGAAGGTAAGGGCTAGCGAGTGAGCGAATAGAAATATTTAAGTTTAATAAATTTTATTTAAATAAATCTAACTATTAATACACGCGTGTAACTTAAAAAATACGAGGTGAGGCTGATGGGTTTCCAGGACTAACTGATTTTCTCAAAGTGTCCATCTCGGCCTCTGGCCTCTCAGGAGGTGGGGGTACTCGAAGGAAGTATTGAGAAAATGTATAGGATAGGAGTACTTATTTGTATGTAAGTATGAAAACTTGATATACGTAGGTATATGTACAGGATAGATAGGTAAAGAGAGTAATTAGTGAGGTCTTGGGTCCGGTCGCTGGCCATGCGACGAGAGTTTTTAATCCCTTAATTACTCCTTAGAAAAAGGTCTGTTACTGAGAATATTTTATGGAAATATTTGGGAAAAACCCTTAAGCTTCTTACAACAAACTTATACCTATTTTTAATCTTATAACAATATATTTTATTAGGGTCTCGCCAGCTGCAAATGTGAATTTTATTATATTGCACCAAAATTACAATAAACTAAAATTTCCCAAAGAAAATGCTTTTGCTGCAGACGAGACTTATCAGTTGTTTGGCATCACCAAGTAAATTATAATCTAGTATAATTTATGGTGATGAGACACAACTGAAACTTTTTAAACAAAATTTTAATACCGTTATAGAAAAATCTACAACTTAAGTAATTCCTATATTAATTACCTATTACTAATAAATAATAATAATAATTATTAACTAAATAATTATATGCTAATAATAATAATTAAACGATGTTAATAAATATAAATAATAACTAAATAATATTAATATTCATAAATGATAATGAATTAATATAATATTAATACTTATAAATAATAATTAAATTAAATTACGTGTCGCAAACGACCTGATGGGTGTCAATGAAGCCCACCGACAGTTGGATGCCGGAAGTCTGCTGGACAAAACACGCCAGGGATGTCCACCTTAATATCCATCAGGAGGAGATAACACGTATCGCTCCGGGTTTTCAACGACGTCATTTTCTTCCTCCGCTCGTTGAGAACGAGGGTGCTGTGGCTGTGGCAGGGTGTGTGGTATATGGTTACTTGTTCCATCGCGAACAATCGCACAGCCCATCCCTTGTCAGAGCTTTGGTTGGTAGCCGCGATTATCGCCCTCCCATTTATGTCTCGGGTGATGTTCATTCTCGTCCTCATCCTCTTGTGTCTATGTTACTCGCTAGCCATCAAGGATCAGAACAGGACAGGCAGGAGGATGTCACTCCCAGGCTATAAATGGATACCCTTCATTAATTGAAAGACAACTTGAAAGAAACTCTGGTGACTGAGTAATCAGTAGCAGTTACTGAAATGTTGAATCCCCGATTCACAATTTCATTCTCTCATTTAATCATCACTTTAATTGCATTATTTTTTGCTCTTTTAATTTTTTGCATCACCCGTCCTTCTTTCTTGCTTCCCTCTTTTTTGTTTATACATCGGTGGATTTTATCATCTACTCTACTGTACTCCTCTACGTGGCACTTGCGCGATCACAGCACAACTACCACTCTTTTGTCTGCTCTGGTTGCGTTCATTTATCGGTATTGTTTCTCTGTTCTAGTGAATTGCAAACAGCTAGTCTAAAAGACTCGCGTAAATTGCGCCGGTGATGAAAGGATCTTTTTTTATTCACCGTGTTTTTTCGACTAAACAATTGAGCTTAATCTGGTGACACGAAAAGCGAAGAGCTTTCGCTGAACACGGACTTTTCCACATGCATTATATTACGTGACTCTCGTATCGGGGATTTTATTAGTTCTATAAATGCAGATCCTGTACTGCCTCTAGCTTCCTCTCCTCCTTCAGTCTTTGGATATATTATATACTCTCTGTATATTTCTATCGATCCTCCACACCCACCAAATTAATTTATCTGATTAAAATGCTAATTCAAGATTATTCTACACCCGCGTAGCTGTGTCACTTTTTGCTAAAAATACAGGATTTCCCGGTGACTACTTCCAATGACAGTAAAAAAACATCTCGCTGAAGTATGCTAATTTTTAAGCGATACAAGCAAATTTTAAGTGAAAATACAACAATAATCATCTGGAATAAAAATATTTTTAAGGTCACTGTAATTTTTCCCTTGAAAACAAAAATAATTGAAATAACTTTGCGCACAATTGCTCTCAAGTTCACTCAAGAAATCGATTACTCGCTCAAGTATGCCTAGATCTTTCTACTCAGTCCAATTAATAATCGCTGATAAAAGTTTATCGGGTGTAACTAAATGAATATTATAAAAGTACAAAGTTTTATTTAAAAGTCCGATAACTAGCCGTCCTCTTCGTTACTTTGTATCATTTATTTATGAACAAAAGTTGTAAAAACAAGAACGATGAGTAATTATCGCAGTCCTTGGTATCAAGGTGTGTTTTAAATAATTCTCACTGGTGAATAAGTAATGGCTTGCTTGCTATTATCAAGTTTACCGTGAAGCGATGCCACGGCTCATCCGTCCCTCGCTCGTCCAGTCATTCGGATGAGAAGAAAAATCCACGAAAGCAGTTCAAGGCTAATGAGCTAATGAGTAATCACGATACTCATTGGTCATAAAAATTATCCAGGAAATTAAAGTTGATCCGATGAGTTTTCACCCTGATAAATTCCATTCTATTCAGTTAAACAAAAAATGTTAATCAAGGCCATTAATCAAGGGAAGACGATGATAAAAGAATAAAATTAACTTCTGTAGATCCTGGATGGTGGATTGACACACTTAACTTGCTCCGAGAACTTTTGTTCAATGTCTCTCAGCCTTTTTCCCTCGTTAAATTTTCCAATTCTTCTTCTACTCGTGACATTGTGCTTAGCTCGTCTATTTATTCGCCGGAATAAATGGGAGCAAGTGAATACGAACGATATGCACTTTTCTTTGGCATCGCCAGTATATACATCGTGTAGAATCATCCAGAAAGCTCTCTAATTCCGAGATTCTTTTATTAGCCAATTCAGGTAGATTTAAAACTAACAACCAATTGAAAAAAGTGGCCTCGGTTTTTTTTTCTTGCTCTAGCAGATTCCCGGGAAGGAGTAGTCGGTACTTCAATTAAAACACAACGTTTTTTAAAACTATTTTCAACTCTGTTTTATTATCCATACCCATTATTAAAAAGTTGAAAAGAGTGCACTTGAACTCTTGATAAAAGCCTCCAATGAAGCCATCTCAACGATTTCGTCTGCTCTCTTATAAAACCGGTACCACACTTATTTAATTCCTTTTATTCTTATAATATAATAATACACTTTTCTTTCTCTTTTCCTCTTTCTCGATTATATGACGCCGAAGCCAGGAAAACTATTTCTGCTTAGTACTTTCCTCGATTCGCCATTATACACCACCTTTTTATCGGAGAAAATAAAATAAAACGTAGAAAGGGACCCCTTTCGTAAGCTTACCGTCGGAGAAGCAGTTAACACGCTCCAAAAAGTAAAGTCGAACGTAATCTATTTAATAGATAACGCCATGCCTCTACACTCCACTGAAAAACCTCTATATCTTTCCGCGGATTCGCTTTACTTCTACGGAACGGCATGCACTTTTCTGCTCACCCTCACTCTCACTCTCGGACTTGCTTTTCGTCTTGGTCTTCCAGTAAACTCTGCTCTCTGTGAGATAGATAGATAGATATATATATATATATATATATATATATATATATATATATATATATATGTTGAGGTATATATATTATATACACACGATGTAGAACAGAACAGATATGACGAGAAGTTGGCACCCTGTGTCAGGTATTTGGTATTTTTTTTCCCCCAGTATATCTGCATCACGTTTCTCTAGTTATCGACAAGTACCCAAACAGTACTTTTAATTACTACTGACAAACGACAACAATGATGACCGCAGCGGCCATTACAACTATAACGACCAAGATTTTTCCTGATAGCTTTACGAGCTTTTAAAAAATCTGCTTACTCGTTATTTTTTAACAACATTCTATTTTTATTTATTGTTTTTTGTTGTTGTCGTTTATGGGTTTTTTTATACCCTAGTTCTGGGTTACATAACTTCAAACAGGCCTCAACAATGTCGTGAGCGTTTCTCGCGGGGAAATGACACTAAAAATTCTAAAATAAAACGACCGGTACTTTTTATATTCCCAAGTGTGTTGTTGAGTCTTATTCCGTTGCAGAATTTGTTTTCTTCCCAACTCTCTCGTTTCACCCAAGATTCTTAACCCAAATATGAATAACTTAATCAAATATTTTTTTAGATAAAATAAAACAAAAATGCTTTCGCGAATATTTTCCACGATATTTTATTCTAAAGATAAAATATCTATATTTGTATATTTGGTGTCTCCGGCAAGACAAGAAAGACTTTACATGAACGTTTTCTGGGATCTCTTCAATATATAACTTTTCAAGAGGTAAATATCGAAGCGAGAGCACGTACATATTTTATCATTGTCATTGGTTGTTACCGTGGCTTGTATTGAACTTTTCTGTCTCAACACTTTATATCTTATACATATTTTTAATACACAGGAAGCGGTATAGAGCAACCTTTCGATAACGTAAAACTGACAGCAAACTACAAAGTTTAGCGCGCCACCTGGTGTAAGCGTCACTGAACTGCAACAACATCCTCGGAAGAGATAAGAATCTTCTGAGATGAGACACAAATCAGGAGTGACCATCGTCTATGAAGATAAAGAGATAAAGGATACTGCAGAGCAGAATACCAAGAGAGAAGATGAAATAAGGACTTAGTAAAGGAACGCTAGCAAACTTTGTTAGCCATAACTTGCCCAAGAACGAGGTTAGCTAGAAGCTCGAAACGAAAACCAAGAACAAGAAGAAGAAAAAAACCTAAGCAACAGTTTTTTTTTCTTATGTGTCTTTTCTACTTGCTCTTCTGCTGGATATACTCAGTAATATTCTTAGCCTGGCTCTCTTCGTAACGTCACTAGTTTTTTTATTTATTACAATTTTTTTCCCTTTGAAAGATGATGGAAGTTTCGTGGGATCCAAAAGTATTCTCGTCCGCGTATCACATGTTTTTCTAAATTATAATTGCTTTTGGAATATAATAAATTTAGCATTAAAGGGTAATTAAAAAGTAAATGATGATGATAATAATAATAATGAAAATGAATGGTATCTGTAATAATCCTCGATAAACCGTTGCGTAGGTCTCAATCTAAATAATTTTCATAGTTGACGTACTAACATCATTGAATTAATTTAGGGTTTAACGTTGGTAGTTAAATTGCGCCGACGTGGACGCGGCCATTCTAAATATAACATATATATATATATATCAGAATTGTGTCCACTCGAAAAGGGATGGAAGAGGAAGGACAGTTGCCGAATAGTTTGTAAGTGCGTTCATCTATGTGTCCATGTGTTCAAGTATGGGTGACTGGGTATGCCTGTGTGTTTATGTATGTAAAGAGAATATAGAGAGAGAGAGGAATGAAAGCAGACATTGCGATGGTCGTTTCCCAGCAACTGCTATAACACAACGCAATGCACCTCGAAAACGTGCTCGTGGAAGAGCACTTCCGTTTTCCACTGACAATTAACCAATGTGCATCAACTCCTGGCTTCACGCAAGTACAACTGACTAAGTGCAATACAAGATTCAACTCAAGCCTATTTACACACACATGTGATATTAATTTACGCACTACACGTTTTTTGTGCTTCAATTAAACATTAAACTTGATACTCTACTCAGATTAATAATATTTCATTTTATATCCATTTAAATTTATTATACATGCACTTAGCGTTACTCGATTCCTTTCTTACCCTCTTAACAATCTCTAAAAGCTTTGGTTAATAATAAGTTACCTATCCTCTAACACGAGGAGTATCATCCTCAAAATATCACCTTTTAACCTTGCTCTTAAATATTTTTTTTTCTCTAAGCTATGTATTACAACTTACATACTTTGGTATTTTCAGATATTTTCTTACAAGTTACGCTGTTGGAATAAGTATATCTTTTTAACAAGTTTTTGTACTCGGATCTTGAAAAACAAAAGTTTCAACTAACTTTGTTCTATTACGATAAACTTTTTTCGGTTTCATGATCTCGGAAAAATAATTTTGTTTTTTTTTTTGCATCACCATCTTGGATAGTAAATTTTGCAATACGCTTGAAAGAACTCGCTGAGAGTTATTGATTTTATTATATTATTTTTAAAATACATTTTACGTAGAAAAGGTTTTATCGATTCAATTTAAATGAAAAGTATTAGTCAACAGGTTTATTCATCAGAGCCAAAAATACTAAATCAACAAGTTCTTTTTTCAGAGAGTGTTTAAAAATAAATTTAGCCAATTATTCTTTAAAACTAATTCAAGATCACCAAAAGTCAATTAAAATAGTTAAGTAAATAAATTATTCCGTACCACGGTCTCGATTAAAGCTCTAGCAAACACACCTGAACATCCGAGTGCACACAGGATACACATTATCTACTATTATCACAACAGGGGCGTTGTTAACTTTATCTAAGCTACATTTCGCGGATCTTTAATGAGATATTATTTTATTTCTTCAATTCATTTTTGCTGTAGAAAATTTTTTCGTCGTATTTAGATGCACAAAGTAGAACAAAAGGTTATCTGATTAAAAAATGTAAGAGCATAAACACAGAGAGGAGGTAAACTCGAAGGAGTTGATGACTTTCTGGCTTTGTTCTCTCAACTAACCCCTAGGAATTGTATCTGAAATAGTTTGGTAGACACCAAACTAGGATCCCTCGCGGCATATCGTTAAGCTACCCATCAAAGTTGTCTGCCCGGATGATTCAATCGGCCACATCCATGAATTTAATTCCTCCATGTACGACGGTGAGTAACCAAGTGAGTTTGTGAGTGAGTACCGGAGAAGAGAAACAAGATAGTGATATCGAATCTGTGGTAAACAGGACATGAGTACATCATCATTGTAACTTGCTACCCAGAGTAGCTAGTTCTCGATTCACCAAAATAATTTGCTTTCTGTGGACTCAATGACGATTGTTGTTACTAGTACGGTAGTGTAGTTAGATCAACTTACTCTTCAAACACGTCTACATTCACGGATAAATTAGACCCACACACTGAGTGCTACTCCATCAAATCTGTTAAACATTGTTTAATAATCTGATACTGTTTATGAATATAATATTTGCTTCGTATCAACCGAAAATAGCGAGTGGTTAATTGAAGTATAAAATTTAAAAAACAAACAAAATAACAATGTTAATAAAAGTTTAATTAAAATTTAAAAATGTTAATGGGTTAATATTACGATTGAATTACAGGATAAACCGAGGATTAAATAATAAACAGTTAGTATGAAGATATTATGTGAAAGATTACGCGAGTGTGAGTAAATATATGCTGTACAGCACTTTTATTTTATTTTATGGATACCTGCGTATTATGATCACTTATTTTTATTAGGATGCGTGATGTGTTATTCTGAGAACAATTTGCTGACTGATGCACGAGCTATCCTCACTAAAAAGAGGTGATAAAATAGTAATGTTTATGCATAAAATGAAAACAGGGCTGTTAAAATATTTTATAGGCGCTGAGGATTATTTATAGGAGTGGGTAGAAAAGATTTTTATTAAAAATAAAAATGATCATTGTTTTTTTCAATAATTGTTGTGTGAAAAAAAAAATATAAATAAAACAATAATAGACCTGAAGATGATGAAAAAAAAAAGTAATAAACAATTGTGTGTCCTAGTTTAGGAGTTGTTACTAAAATCGAGAGCACACACGAACATTTTATGAGTAATGTAAAGTTACATTGAATAGAATTGATTACAACAACAAATGTATGTGTGTAGAGTATAAAACTATAAGCATTTAGTCTCATGTGCACCTGAGCTGAGTGTCTCTGGCTGCTCTCGGCCATTGTCCGCCCGTAAGCTCGAGATGAAGCTCGGAAGCCCCTGCGGCACAGATTTTACGCTTCAAGTGTCAAAGAGAAAAGAGAAGAGATGCGCCTCTTTTACTCCTCCTCTCCGTAGAGCGAAGAGCCGCTCCGTAGCCTCGAAACCCGTTTCAACTTTTTTCTCAGCTCAGTCTACAGTCTACACTAGAGGAACGTCTCTCTTAGCAACCTTTATTTTTTTATTTTTTCTTCTTCTATCTCCGGACTCTTATCCCGTGAACCTACTGTTTATAAAGCAATCCA
This sequence comes from Cotesia congregata, assembly GCA_905319865.3. Lineage (NCBI taxonomy): Eukaryota > Metazoa > Arthropoda > Insecta > Hymenoptera > Braconidae > Cotesia > Cotesia congregata. The sequence goes on along the minus strand of CAJNRD030001123.1, from coordinate 8,009,225 downwards.
CCAGTCCGGCACTCTCCTTCTCAATCCGAGTTTTTCTCATTATCAACATCTCCACGAGAATCACGGTTATTTTTAATAACTCAAATTTTCCATGACATTTTAAGAGGCTTATACAGAGTCTAAATAAATAAAATACTTTTTGCTTTAAACTTTGAGCGCTAGAAAAATATTTATGCTCTTGAAGAGGAGCATTTTATAAACGCCCGGCAAGCTTACAGGTAAAGGGGGTAATTTAACGAATGAGTGGGTAGCCTGGTTTGTTGCTACTGCTTCGCCGGAAGAGATATTATACTTTAATGTTATTATAAACCATTTAATTTGGCGAGTGTGTTTCTTCTGGGGAAAAAGTTTACAGTAATCCCGATCTCATCCCCATCGTGACGTCCCGCTGTTTTGCTTCAACATCCAATTTCCATAACATTAGTTCCGTACTTGCTGTCTTTTTTATTTTTCTACATTCTATTTTACAATGCTACGCTTTTTTCATTGTAGGTATAATCTCACTGCATAAGCTACAAACGATCCGACTCACTCGTTAAAATCAGATACGTTTGTCGAGGAAACATCCCCTGTCACATCAATAACTTTTTATTAGAAAAAAGTTGAGAAGAAATATTCCTGTTACTTTTAATAAACGTCAGATACTTTGATCTGTATTAATAATGATAATTTGTTTGCGTATTTCAACAAAGTGTAGGTCGGTGATGTATATATAGAGCTATAAAGTAATAGAGTATTTATTCTGGAAAAATAACGCTGAGCCGTTGGTAGAATACAAACGATCGTTTCCACTAATCCGACACGAAGATGCTTACCTTCGCACCTCGCACCTATGCTTTCACCCTCGACTGTTTTACTCTGATGCCCGTAACGGTGGATACGTTTCCCGAGGATTTAATGCTTTCAATGATAATACTTCCTATCGTCATTTATTTATCTTTTTTTTATTTACTTTCGATTTTATTCGATTAAATACGATTTGTCGTATTTACAGTTATATTAAATACGATTTGTCGGGCTAAAATAACTTTGATTAATTCGACAATAAAAATTCTGTGTTATTTAAAATTTAATCGCATACAAATCTGTTATTGGTGATAAAATTCGAAAATGGATAGTTATGAAAAAAATTAATTTGTGGAAATTTTATCGGGCGTAAAACAGAGAGAGTGACCGCGACTACTGAATAAAGGAGAAAAATTTTGATTGCATCAGCCCTAGATTACCAGAATTTTTTTTAAAATGAATTTTTTTGGTCAAATAAAATTACTAATAATAAATGTAAATGAAACACTTGAGTGATTGAGTTGGCCCTGAGCAAAGAAACATCCAATCATTTTAGCTATCATCACTGGACACGAACACTGGACTGTTTAACAACCATCAGTGCGCTCACTGCAATTTTAAAAATACATATATATGTATATGTATATTCACTGTAAATTCAATTGATACAAGAGTACTACTACAGCTTTCCGTATTACATAGATATATAAATGCAGTATTACCGATAGACTACGAGCACTGCGTACCCAATCACATTCTATTTTCATAGCTCGATTTAGATTTCCCCTCCCTCTCTTTCCCACAAACTCTGGATCAATTTTATTTTTATTCCTCAATAAACCCTCTCAATTTAAATTTTCGATTTGTTCTCACGTGCTTCACCGCCCATGCTCGGCTACTTCCCTCTCTACCTCTTACATTACGCGGGTGCATTTATATCTGTAATAGTTTCTGCAAAATCGATAATATCGTGAACATAAAAAGATTTAAAAAATTTAATATCACTATAAACATTTCAAAAACGTACAAATAATAATTTACAGTGAATTTTTTTGTTCAATCACATAAAAACTCGAACGGAATTTCGTTTTCAAATTTGTAGTATACTTTTAACTTCAATCGATTCAATAGCTCCTGACTTTTATTGAAAAATATTTAATGCTATTGCATTTACTGTATTGTGGCATATTTTCAATTTTTTATTTTTTATTATTTCAAAAAATTTAATCTCATCCCTCCGATATAAATAAATAAAAAATATTTTATATTAAATATTTAAATAAATATTTTAAAAATGAAAAAATAAATTTCTTTTATGCATATACTCTTGAGTAAATATTTGTCATAAGGTAATAGTAATAAAAATAAGAATAATATTTAGTGGGCTGTGCGGGTAGCGAGGTTCACATTCCCGTAAAATCAACAAACATAATGTTAATAATGTGGGTTATTGAGCGGTTTTGGTGCGTATATGGTACCGACACTCTATACATTATATGATTCAAGTTGCGCAAGCAGAGGCGTCCTGTTGTTTGAATGCATTTCTCTTCCACACAACACCCACATATACTGTACAACCATTTCAGCACTATTTCTCTTACACAGCTCTCCTTTTATTCTCTACTGCTGCACGCCTATGCATCTATATTAGTTTTACTTCGTCAATCTATCCATTTAAATACCACACCCTGATTTAGTTCAGCTAAACATTCAAACTCGTCCCTTTATCACTTCCCTGCTATGAACAATATCATTTCCGATTAGATGAATACTGTTTCCCTCATCGACGCATTATTTATTCAGTTAACTGTTTTAAATAATCATTTATTTTTATCCTATAAATTAATTATGACTAGCAACCTTGCAGTCACTATGTGACTGCCGTGACTTGTGAACTATAAATAAATAAAATTTTGCTTTATTAAATAATGACTTTTGTTAGATTGCACTGTACTTTTTTAACTATTGACGTTTTCAGTACACGGAAAAAAGTAAACTGTAATAATTAACAGTCGATTTATAATAAGTAATGATCAACTACTAAAAATTACCATTTCAAACAGTAAAATCGTGATTTTACTATTCACTTTATAATATTTGCCATTTAAACGTTACAAATTACTCTTTACTTGGAAAAAAATACTATTTCAAACAGTAATATTCGCTATGTAAATGTCTAAAATATTAAAGTATAATAATTAAGAATTCAGACTTTGATATTTATCATTTGGTACCTAAAAAATGATCTTATGATATGTAAAAAGTATAAAATAAAGTTAGTAAATTTCTAATACAAGCAACGTCAATATTTACAAAGTAAAATGGTAAATTTTAAACGCAACGCTAAAAATCAAACTGTAATTATTGACTTGCTTGGATTGGTAAAATGTATATTTTAAAAGTATAATTTTTACTGTTTCAAATGTTAAATTCTCTCAGAGTGAGATCCCCTTCTCTTTCATCTGAGTTCCCCTTAATAAGACTGACTCCTCACTCCTCATAATATGGACTATATATTGAAATGGCAATTTTTACTGTTTGAAACTGTAATTTTTTAAGATGAAAGAGTCGTTATTTACTATAGTGACAGCTACTAATCACTTATTTTCGATATTAAATTATAAATTGTGGCTTTTATACTTTTTACATTAAGGTCTGTAATATTTATATTTTTGCCACCCCGATGTCCGCTTTACTGTTTCAAACTATAAAAATTAACCGGAATCCGAGTGAATATTACAGTTTACTTTTTTCCGTGTAGATTTCATAGAAATCTAACTATTGCATTGGTCCTCATGACGGAACTTTTCAAAAATTTTGCTATATTTCGACTCAGCTTGTCAAGCGGATTCAGAAAATGCATATGGTTCAAAAGTTTATATATGTATTTATATAAATACGATATAGTCGGCATTGTCTCTTCTCTAACTCCCGTAATTCTATACGGATCTTAATAAAACGTAACATACTTATTCTTAGGACGATTTCCAAGGTTAAGTTCTAAGATGAGCCAAATCTGTCGATTAATTTAGAAATGAGAACAATTCAAAAATTTTCATAAATCGCAAAAAATTTTTGCTTTTACCTTATTTCCGTGCAATAATAATGGAACGCGACATCCTATCAGATTTCTGTAAATTGCATTTAAAAGCTTATTTAATAAGCTTCAATTTGTATACTTATTTATTTTTCCAAATTAAATAGTTCAGGAATAATAGCAATTCAAAAATTTTTTAAAATCGTAAAAATTTTCACTTTTACCGTATTTTCGTGCAATTACAATTGAACGCGATATCTTATCAAAATTCTATAAATGGCACCTGAAAGATTATTAAATAAGCTTTAATTTCTGTACCTCATTATCAGTCTAGGCCAAAAATTACCTACTGTCTCAGACAGATTTAATGAAATTTTACTTTTGCATTCGTTTTGACGTCATTGTTGTTTAACGTAATAGAAATTTATTTTTTTTTTTCGTATGCAACCCTAGTAGTATTTTTTTTTATTCATCATGAAATCTACTTCCATTTCGGCTGCCGAATGGCTTTTTTTAAAGACATAAGCTCATCTCAATGTTACACTCATCAAGAGCTTTCATTTGAGTACCCACATGCATTTTTATATATTTTTCATATATACATACATATATAATATATATAAATTTATAAAAAATTGATGTGGGTACTCAAATAAAAGGTCTCGGTGAGTGTAACATCGGGATGAGCTTATATCTTTAAAAATGTCAATAGTTCACAAGATACAAGGTCATTTCTTAATTATGTATCTAGAAATAGAGAATTTTCGAATGCAGCCTAAATACTTATCATAATAAATTGACTATTGGTGAGAATGATATAAAACCATGAAAAGGCGCAACTCCAGATCAAGACTTTTCCAACGATACCAAATTCAACCATAAAAACCCATTTTACCATATAAATCCACTGACCACAAAATTTCGCTCATTCTCTTAATAATATAGATAATTCACAGTCCAAAAAGTTAAACCATTATTTATATTTACCAATTATTCCATGAATAAAAAAATGGAGGTATTTCCAGCGACAACATTTATCTGATTAAATATTAAATTCTTGAATGTTTGCAAAAAAAAAAACACATTTAAAAATAAAACCGCGAGTTTGTGTTTAAATGGATTTTGTTTATTTATGAAAGGACAATGGCCGAAGAAAAAAAATATACGTGTGTGTAGAGCAATCGCAAGCTCAGTTTACGTTTAGTTCTGTGTGTTGGTCTTGGTCTTGATGGTTGCGGTGATGCAGACTGGTGACAGGTTTGAGTCGTCTCTTTCTGTTTCTCAGTTGAATGGTTTCCAGCTGGATGATGACAACACCAACGAAACTTTCTCGTTTACAGTTTGTGAGCATAAAAATTCACAGTTATAACGACATTTATTTATATATTTATTTATTCATGATATTTTTCAAGTATTTAAATTATAATTTTCCTCAGGTAATAACTAATATTAAAGTTGAGACGAGAATCAACATCTAGTTACGCTGCACATCAATTAGACTGTTCTGATACACCGAATGCTTAAGTTTTATCTGTTTAATTTGCCTGCTTCTATATATGGTTCGTTAACTCGCCGAATTCAAGTGATACGAGTACACATCAAGATCATTAGCAACAGACTGCTGGCTTTACTCAAGAGTACTCTAGAGATAATTTGGTTTCTCGGATAAAAAATGAAAAAAAAAAAACATTTTTTTATCAGAAAATTCTATTATTTTACCACCTATGACTCGTCAAAAATTATTTATAGTAATTTTTTTTTTGCTGGAAAAGCATTTTTAAAATGGGAAATTTTTTGGTACGTTAATTTTAATGGACTGTATGAATATAATGTATTACAAAAACTATAAGTGTTGTGTACAGAAAAAAATAATGGATATGGCGACAAACAAAAAAAAACAGATACGAAATGTGTGTTTGCGCGGAATTTAATGATCGATAAAGCAGTTGAGAAAAATTACAGATTACAGGGATCGTTTGAGTTATGAAAAAGTGAGTTATTCTAGCTCATTGTTGTCGTTAAAAAGATTTATTACAATTCAAGAGCATTTTTCTCCGATCGTTAGACAGTGAGTCGTAACAAAGATGTATTAAGAATTTTTTCAACATTATTGTTATCAATTTTAACGGTTCTTTTCTTTACAACTGAATAAATATTGTCGAATAAATAATAATTTAATATTTATGAAAGAGAATAATCGTAATCATTATGACAATAAACATAACAATAGTCTGAATAATGATAATAGTAATTACAGTAATGTATCTTTGGTATAAAATTCAACGTCACAATAAAAAAAAAAAATTTTTATTATTTTTTACGTTCTATTTACGTTTATCCGAGAGTACTTTGCGTGCTTTCTTTTCATTTCCGGTTATTTTCTTCGTCTTATTATTACTATTATTATTTTTAGCTTCTGGACTGACGTAATCTTGGCTTTACTACTAGTTTTTCTCAGGTCTCTTGAGGAATAATACCTCCGTACCTTCTTTACTTGCCCTTCACTTCCCCTCACGTATTCTTTGGTTTGCAATGTCACTATTTGTCATGTGGATCATGACAAAAGACACTCTTCCATTGTCTTTGTATGCTAAATTTTTATTTTTTATTTTTTTATAACCGAAATACATGAAATTGATTTTTTAAGTCCAAAAAAATTTATCAAAATTATTCAAACATTGTAAAATTAATTTTTATTCATTGAAAAATAATTTTTTTATCAAGTGAAAATTGAATATTTTATCGAAGAATTTTAATTATTGAAAGTCGTTTATAAAAATTAGCATAATGTATGGTAATAGAAGGAATTTTAATTTAAAAGTAGTCCCTGATTGAAAGTAAATTTAAAAATAAAAAAATATTTTTTTTCTTTAGTTCACGTGACTGGAAATCCCTCTAGGAAAGTTTTAAATTTTCTTAGCGAAAACTTTCCGAGGAATATCGATTTTATCAGTAGGTCTAGTCATACTCAGTGTCGGCGAGGGAACTCTCGAGTGAATGTCTGGAGAATTGTATACTTATACATAATTTACTAGATTTATGTTACCGACAGACACTCGAGCCAGTAAATAAAATCATGAGACGATGAAATCATTAAATATGTTAACTTATAACTATAACAAACTAAATTAAATTAAAATTTAAATTACGGCATTTTGTGTGTAAATATTTGAACATACTTTTCCATCCAATTTCCAATTTTCGTAGGAACTATTTCCGCAACTACTCCAACTATTACTCGAGTTTATTTTTCGATTCTTGGTTATTCTACAAGTTTACTAAACTTTTCAACAATCTTCACCGTATATATACAATAAATTCATTCCGCACAAATATATCCCTTATTTCTTGATACATAAATTAAGTCATCAAAAGTCAACAAAACTCCATTTAATTTTTTATTCTCACAAGAATTATTACCTTTATTCATTAAAAAAAAAATCCAAAGTTTCATCACAATTTATTTCAAATTTATTCAAATAAAAGATTTAATTTTTTTTCTAATTATTTTCAAACGTAGTCGAAAAAGTTTTCCTTTAATGCTAAATTCGATTTAAACTTTAGATTTAACTCGCTATATCATCAGCGTACGTGTAACCCACTCAGTTGCTCTCAAACTCAGAGAAGCTAATCTCTGAGCATATATATAGCTATGGGTATAATATTTATGTGATTATACAGAACAGGTGTTTCATCATCAGCAAACTGAATGCAAACGAGCTGGCGGTCGAGTTAAACATCCCTATCTGATGGCTACTTTGTATCCGGCGACAGAAGTTACACATAAAATATCACCAAAGTTAATAAACGACCCAATATTTACCCATAAAATATAAAAAAAAAATAATTTAATAAAAAAAAACACTTGAATTTAAAATTTTTTAATTTAAAGCGAGAATGCGTACATTAAAGGGCTCTTTTTATTTTCTTTTTAGCCCGCGGTATACCTTCGGTATACAGATTCGGTATATACCGGAATAAACGAGAAAGAAATATTATTATAATAGCACTGTGCAGAGCGGAGAATAAAAGCACCGGCGAGTATTCTTCGTAAAGTCATTACACACGCCAAGATGCCAACTACTCGAGACTGAACGGCGAGCACTCATCGTAAAACTTGGGTAAAACTTTATTTTTTTCCTTCTCTATTTTGCTTAACCATGGCCCATTTCTTTCCTCGGGGGATTTCCAGGTGACCTGTACGAAGCACCGAAAGCTTCCAAGATAAAGGATAAAGGCTAAAAGGATAAAGATGAAGCGCACAGCTGCCAAAGATGCTCCGTTAGACAGTCCGAAGCTCGACAACCACCAAAACCAGCACAAGTGAGTTAAGTTATTGTTATTATTCAAACTCTCGACCCTGAGAGTTAGTTCGTGTGTTCTGGGATTGTTTGTTGACCTGCGAATGCCAGATAGAATGACCCACCAATATTTAGACTGTACCTATAAGTTTGTAGTACACCTGCGATAACGATATCTTTAATTTCGATCGAAAATTTTTTAACAACGCCACCATCTTTCACACTATTAGAAGGATTTAGTAATAGTTACTAAATGCTTCAGTAACAAACCTTTCATTACCAATTATTTAGTAATAGTTACTAAATCATTTATTAAAACCCATTTATTTCCACCAAATAAATATTTAGTAGTATTTAACAAATTATTTATTGCTCCTCAATAAATCGTTTATTGGTATATTAAATAAATTAATTTTTTAACTAATTTTAGCGTATAACCTAACTTTTTTACTCAAAATAATTAAAATAAATAATTTTAAGTAAAAACATAAGGTATTATAAAGAAAAGAATCTCATTAAAATATAATTTTTTATTTGAGATAGTTATAAAATTTAAAATTAAACAAGTTTTTAACATATCAATAATAGACAAATTGAAAAATTTAAAGTAAACTCCGCCGAGAAATGACATAAAACATTTGGGGGTGTGTGTGTGTGTGTGTGTGTGTGTTTTTTTTCCTTTAGGGGGGGAATCCTTTTTACGGATTCTAGGCATAGTTGTTGGCCTGGATATGTGGCGACTCGACGCAGCGTCATACTAAAACTCGACGCTAACGCCCCTACCCACTAAACCCTAAACCCCTTTCCTCTTTCCTCTAATCCCTCATGGAAACCGCCGTCAGGCATTACTTCGTGAGGGGAGGATCTAGCTACTCCTCTTCCTTCTGGTGGCTAAGGTGTTAACTACCTTCCTATATGTATGAGTCCATATATGATCAGATCTGATCATATATAAGTCTATATATAATTAGATCTGATCATATATTCCCGCGATGGTGTCTGTATGTCT
>CAJNRD030001123.1:7922020-7994566 GCA_905319865.3 Cotesia congregata | reverse complement strand
GTGTGTGTGTGTGTGTGTGTGTGTGTGTTTTCAAAGGTTTGATAAATCTCATTGGAATTAAAGCATAACCATCTACCGACAATGCTTACCAAACAAATATTTAGTAACTACTTTTAAATATTATTTGGTGGAAACAAATATTTATTTCGATATGATAAGGTTTTGTTTATATTAACATAATTTATTTAGAACAAAAAAAAAATTATTAAACTGTAACAAATAATATTGAAGAGTAAAAAATATTTTTTTCTCCAAATTTTGTTACTAAATCAGTTTAGTACTCCGTACTAAATCTTTCGATGACAGGCAATAAATATAATGATGTTATCATTTTGAGAAAAGTTTAACAATTAAAAGCTTTTTAAATGAATATATAATCAAATTAATAAGACAACTGATAGAGATAATAAAGATCTAAAAAGTTATTAAAGTTTGATCGTGTACGTCTGTTAGTAACAAGTTATACAGCAATTGTGAAAGCCAAACTCTAAGGAAGGCGATGGCCCGTGAAACCCACAAGAAACTTAATTACCCGATGTGGTTAAATACAGACGGGGAATTAGATTGTACGAAGGGTGTTTGAAACGATTATTTGTCCAGGCCCTTGATCCAATTCAAACTCCTTCTTCTCAACTACTACCTCGTGTACTACTCTACGGTTAATTGCATCGAGCACCACTCACTTATTTACGTACAAGCAATTACTTTTTACAATGGCTTTGTCAAACTCTGCTGTCTTATATTAATAATAATCTACATTATTATAATTTATAAAGGATTAACTAAGCTAGAACCAAATTAAAAAGATAAATTGGATCGTTAAAGTGCTAAACTACCAGGTAAATTATTAAAGAGCCTCGTCGTTAATAAAGTCGCCATTAGTATTAAGACGACAATTGTGTGTAACAACCAGAAGATTAATAAATAAATTAAAATAAATTGCGCGGAATAAAAAGCGGTGGAAAGTTTAAAAATCATGTTAAATGAGTAAAAAGAGCTGATTGTAAAACGCAGAGTTGTAGTTTGAAGTAAAAAGTTTATAAAAAAAAATAATGAAGAAAGAAAATACTGGATGGGTGGGTGTGTACGTGGGAAAACCGAAGCTTAACGAGCAAAAATGTCTCTTCATTATCGCTCGCATCAGAAATACAAACGATAGTACTAGAGGCAATTTGACTCTCAGCTCCCTGGTTGTAATTCTAGCTTGTGCATTTTGCTGTGGGTAACTGAACGAACAAGATTTATTTTCCACGAGTTTAAGTTACGGATGTCGGTGTGGTTGCGCTCGCGGTTGCTGATGCTCTGATGGGAAAAAGAGACAAGACTTTATACAGTGCTTTAGTTGGAATATTCTCAAGAGACCGGGAGACCAAAAGAGCCTCTCTTTAATTGGCTTTCCGAAAGACGAATCGCGTCATCTTTTTTTTATCCCTTTTTTTTCATCCACTTTTTTATTACTTCGAGCTCTTACTCTTTGAATTTTACTCTATATTCTTAAATTTTAGATCTCTCCGTGTTTACTTTTTTTTCTTTGTATCAAAGCCAAGGACTTTTGCACATTTAAATTGGATTCGAGTGTAAGAAAATTTTTTATTTGCCTTGTGAATATAAATTGTTTTACCATTTTTTTATTAATTAAATTAAATATCTTACAGCTTTAAATTTATGATTAAAAATAAAAATATACTCTTTGATTTTTTATTAAGCCAAAAAAAAATCTCTAATTTAAAATTGAAGATTTTAGAATTTGAATTTGTTGGTTGAAATTAAAGCAAAGAGAAAAATTAATTAAATTTGAGCAAAGTTCCGAAAGGTTACTAAACCAATTTAAATTTAACTTGATCAAGAGAGAGGAAGAGATTGAGCAAAGTACATGTTCATGTATATAACTGCAAAAAGACAAGAACAAGATATAGTATGAGAAACAGCGATTGATGTCTCTGTTAATAGCAGACCGCGTACTTTGGTGTGCTGTTTGAAAAAAGCTCTCCCTGCGGCGATACTTGAAAAGCGTTCGTTAGCTGGGGTCGCTCCACAGTGTATCAAGTGCCAATTAGTTCCTATGAAGATCAAGTACTCGTTTAATTTCATAATTTTTATCTTTTAAATTACACGTAAATAAACACCTTAATAAATAACAGAGAAATATTAATTATCTGATTGACAAAGCATTTCAAATAAATCAAGTGGACAAAAAAAAATAATTGAATGTTTCTTCAATCTAGCCTTCAATATTTCTGACATTGATAACCATTAAAATGATTCTCAGTAGCCTAGAGCATTTAGCGCACGATCGAAGAGTGACGCGACTCGATTGCGGGAGTATCCACCAACCTCAAAAAAACTAAAAGGATATAAATAAAAATAAAGAACGTGAGACAACCGATAGAGGCATTTTAGAGAGTCCAATACAACTGGATTCACGCCGTTACGTCCGCATCCGGACTGTCGATAAAATTTTTTTGAGCTCTCACCAACTGAATGCTGCTTCAAGTGCAACTTGATATACTCACAACGGCCTGCTGTTCGCAAATATATTCATGTGGACTAACCCACACAGATCCTCTCTGTCAGATGGGTACACGTATGAAATAAAAAATAAAAATTCATACACACATCGATACATAGATGCCACAAAGTACCGCAATTTAAATGTTTTATTAAAAAAAATATATCTATATCGATTTGTATGGCCGCCAAGAGTATTTCAACTAAAATGTTTCACTGGACCACGCTCAATAAATATGTATATATGTGTAGGTATTAAAGCGTAAAGCCGAGCACTTGGACGAAGCTTTAGAGCGTAAGCGTGAAAAGCCGCATCTCCTGTCCTTTATATGTATATACCTATGCTTTTGGTGTAAGGTATATCGCAAAGCGAATATTGTTTCTGTCGAAGTGTACTCGGGCTAACCGTAACCAATTCATATTGTAACACACTTTTCAGTTTATTGCCTTCAAGATAGCTACGATATTGTATTACATTCTTTAAAAGTTATGTCATACGTTACTTTTGCCCGAACTATTTAACCATATGGTAAAATTTGTTCTTTAAAGTTTAATCTTGACCCGTTATTTTATTTTTTATTTTGTTAATAATAACTAGCAACAGGCGCGCAGTAGCCTATCGGATCCGGCCCTTGCTTACCAAAGCATTGGACCGGGTTCGAGTCCGGCGTACACCAATTAATATTTTCAATATTTAAGTGTATTATACTGCTCAGCCCAAGAAATAAAACGAGTTCGAATCTCAAAAGTTTACCCCCTACCGCAGTTGCTCATGACCTTAGTAGTTTATGCGACTTTAAACAAATTAAGAAAAAAAAAAAATAACTAGCAACCTTGCAGTCACTATGTGACTGCCTTGACTTGTGAACAATGAATAAATAAAATTTTGCTTTATTAAATAATGACTTTTGTTAAATTGTACTATACTTTTTTAAATATTGACGTTTTTGAAAATATAAGCTCATCTCGATGTTACACTCATGAAAAAATTGATGTGGCCACTCAAATGAAAGGTCTCGATGAGTGTAACATCGGGATGAGCTTATATCTTTAAAAATGTCAATAGTTCACAAGATACAAGGTCATTTCTTAATTGTGTATCTAGAGATAGAGCATTTTCGAATGCAGTCTAAATAGTTATCATAATAAATTGACTATCGGTGAGAATGATATGAAACCTTGAATAGGCACAAATTCAAATCAAGACCTTTGCAATAACACAAAATTTCACTAAAAAAACCGATTTTATCATATATCTTGGAAACAAAATTTTTCTTATTCTCTTAATAATATAGATCATAATTATAATAAATAAAAACTTACGACGTCAATAAGCTGAGATAGACGCAGGCCCATTTTAACCGTGAGGCGATCACTGTTGTTGCCGACTGGCCGGATAAGGCGATTGTAATTGGACAGCAGGTCTTCATAAAGGCGCTTTGAATCAGGATTTGCGCTTGCACCTGGCAATGACGCAACAATAAGTGACATGATAACCGCCATGGCCAACAATCCGCCCAGCCTGGACCACCGTCGCCACTCGCCTTTCCCACCGTAGTCCGTCCAAGCATCTCTGACCATCGTACGCCGTGTCCACCCCTTCAACACACAATTAACAATTAACCATTATTCATCATGTATTATTATACAGTAAGGTAGTTAATATTAATTAACTACTTTCTGCTTCTGACATTCACAGCACAGTTGTTAAACCACAAGTGACAATTATTAACTTCCTCTGTGTCTATCTAATTATAATTTCTAGTCTAATTAATAACTAGAAGGATAGTAAAGTTTAATGAAAACTAAAGTTATCTGATTTAATCGGGGCTTACTGTCAATTCAAATTTTATCTTTGATAATTCTGTTGTATCAAGTAAAGCCCAAAGTACCCTGTCAGCGGTGGCAAGTGTTTAAGTGTTTGATATTGACAGATACACATCGGGCTTACAGCTTCAATGTCTTAAACAATAGCTGGGATTGAAGCCAAAGTCAAGCCTCCGGTACACCTAATACCTCTGTAAACTATATATATACCCTAATGATCGCACAGTTTGCTGTAACCTCGATAAATTTGATAAACACATCATCTGCAAACACTCAAACGATTCAATTTATTTGAACAAAGCTTACAATTCTCCTGGCAATCATACTGTAGTCTTGCTAATCAACCAACATTATTATCTTAACAATCTTTATCCTCAACAAACACAAACAAATCTCGATTGATTTTGGCAAAGGACAAACTAATTGTCTGCTCGACAATATTTCTTTAGTTAGAGTTGAGGATTACTTGATACTCTAGATTCAGGGTATTATGATATTATACAATGATTCGAAGAGGCCAAAGGATTCAAGCAGGAGCATCAAGATCGGATACACCTATACGTCCATGTGAGTGTTGTAGTTGCAGTAGAGCTTGGATTATTGATTGTATACTTGAATACCTTGGATCGAATTTATCGTGATTGCTAAACCAATCGATATCTCTGTTCTCTCTATTGTAGATATTCCTGTCGACTCTAGATTCCATAATTCAACCCAGTTCAATACCACTCTCAAAGGTGTGTGTATGTGTGTCTATCTCTTGGTCGCTTGTCAACATTAATCGCATTCCACATCCAGTGGCTCAGAAGTACGGAATTATATTTTAATTAACAACGCTATTGTTATTACCGTCATTACTATTAATTAATTAAGTTTACATTTAGCAGGACAAATGTCAAAGGATCTGCGCTTCTTTTTAATTAATCTAAAATATTTTTTTACACAGAAAAAAGTAAACTGTAATAAATAATAGTCGATTTATAATGAGTAATGATCAACTGGAAAAAATTACCATTTCAAACAGTAAAATTGTGATTTTAATAATCACATTATAATATTTATCATTTAAATGCTACAATTTATTCTTTACATGGAATAAAACACTATTTCGAACAGTAATATTCGCTATGTGAAAGTCGATAATGTTAAAGTATAATAATTAAGAATTTTGACTTTGATATTTATCATTTCGTACCTAAAAAATGAGCGCATGATAAGTAAAAAATATATAACTACGGTTACTAAATTTTCTATACAAGAAACGTCAATATTTATAAAGTAAAATGCTAAATTTTAAACGCAACGCTAAAAATGAAATTATAATTATTGATTTGCTTGGACTGGAAAAATATATATTTTAAGAGTAGAATTTTTACTGTTTCAAATGTAAAATTACATTTGTGCCACTCTGATGTCCGCTGTACTGTTTGAAACTATAAAAATTAACCGGAATCCGAGTGAATTTTACAGTTTACTTTTTTTCCGTGTAATTATTTTGTGATCAGTAGAATAATTACTTTTTGGGTTTTGTCATTGATTATAAAGTTAATGAGATCGAGGGGCCAAGTAAATAAATATAAATGCACATATGTGAAGAGGATAGTTTAAATGGGTGTTGATTTAGCGTTATTTAGTTGATTACAAATAATATTTATTGGCTGTTAAGTATTGAATAATGGGTTAAGAGAAGAAACTAAATGCGATGACAGCAAACCAGCCGCACAAAACACAAATTTGTTCACACTTGCATGGGTAACTGATCGGGAAACGAGTATCCTATCCGATGTATGTAGATGTAGATAATCGTGTTTTACGGTGATTTTGGTAAACAACGGCTGATGGTAAATGAGATAGATAGATCACACCCGGCGTGTGTATCTTGTATAAAAAGAGGGGATCAATAAATTAACACGAGAGGGAAAATAAAAAAATAAGCGTAATGATATAGTTTTTTTTTTTTTTTAATAAAATAAAAATCGAATTGAATTGATTCATCAGAACATTTGTATATAAATATGCTTTATGAGCAAGCTGTGTCACACGGTTCATAAAATCTAACGCGCAAAAGTGTGTAAACAAAATTTAAAAACTACAATAATAATAACAGACAATACAGGATGTAAATACAGAATTATGGGACAATTTGTACAAGAAATTTAATGCATCAATAAATACGTAGTCATTCTGTGAATTATTTTTATTTGTCCTTTATTTAGTGTTGTTACTGTTATCGTCGAAATAGCTGGAATTTGTTGATAGAGTAACACAAAAGGCAGAGAAAATATTGCTCATTGCTTTTAAATGATTTTAGGTAATGTGAATTATAAATAATGCGGGTGGATTTAACTGTTGAATTTTTCGTGTTATCTACCAAACTCATTGAGAAATAATATACGGTCTATTAAATGCTTACCAATTATTATAATGGATATATATATAGACGTCAGCCGCGGGCTGTTATTTCATTTTTCTCGGTGTCTATTAATTTAAAAGTAATTATTACGCTTGGAATTATTAGGAAATTCATTTTCAATCGACTTTGTACGTGACAACAAAACCGTATTATTTTTAATAAACTATTCTGAGCAGCACTTGAACCGTTACTGGGTAGTTGAATTTACTCAATTTTTTGTAATTAAAATACAAGTATAAGAAAGGAGGATAAATTTATTTAAACGGATAAAATACTTTGGAGAAGAATAATAATTAAATGGTTTAAAGAGATTGCGGTAACTGATTCAAAAGAACGGGGATAAAAAAAAAGATAAAGAAGCCCGAGTTTATTATTCCAGAGCGCTTCAGTTAAATATGAAGAAATAAAGCAGCAATAGTAAAGAAATAAAAAATAATGTTAAAATAAAATAAAATAAATGAACAAAAGTTGGTATTTTCTCGGTCTCTGTCAATGTCTGGTGTATTCATGTCACGTAAGACTACTCGACTCTTTAAGTGGTGAAGTACGTGAGCGTGAATTTTTTTACTGCATCATCATCTCCATGAACTCTGCGGTTGCAAGAGCTCCAGCTCCAGCTTCGACTCTGGCTGTGGCTCCAAGTTGAGTAAAAGTAAAGAATGAGAGAGAATTAGTGCCGAGGATTTACCAAAAGAGATGGCTAAAAAGTCTTATATAGTCTGCAGTCAGTGTACTCAGTGTGACTATACTTTGCATTACACACAACTCTTCTCTATATATGACCACCCGAAGAAAAATCCAACGAGACTGGCTGGCAGATGCCCAGCTGCTAGTCTGACTATACGCTTCTCTTTTCTACTTTTCTACTCGCTTATTTTTTTATTTTTTACTTTGTCTCAACGTTTCTCGGCTTATACTTTTACATTTTTTTATAGTTTATACTTTTTCGTTTTTCGCATTATCTCCTGGAGATTTATGAAGGGTTGTCCGAAAAAAAACCCATAAAGATTCTCATTTATGCGCTCACAATGTACCTTTCAGACAACCGAGAAACTTTTTCAAAATTAATGTACCCCTTTTTTATCATTCATTATAAACAAGTTTAAGAAACAAAGTTACATTTTATTTTTACGCCAATATTCTCACTTTAATAAATAGGATAAAATATGTGAGCTATAAATAAATAAAATTTTGCTTTATTAAATAATGACTTTTGTTAAATTGCACTGTACTTTTATAAATATTGACGTGTTTAAAGATATGAAATCATCCCGATGTTACACTCATCAAGAGCTTTCATTTGAGTACCCGCATGCATTTTGATATATTTTTCATATATACACATACATATAATATATATAAATATATGAAAAAATTGATGTGGCCACTCAAATGAGAGGTCTTGATGAGTAACATCGGGATGAGCTTATATCATTAAAAATGTCAATAGTTAACAAGATAAAAGGTCATTTCTTAATTATGTGTCTAGAAATGGAGCATTTTCGGACCCAGCCTAAATACTTATCATAATAAATTGACTATCGGTGAGAATGATGTGAAACCTTGAAAAGGCATAAATTCAAATCAAGCAAGACCTTTGCAATGGCACTAAATTTCACTGAAAAAACCGATTTTATCATATGACTATCCTGGACACAAAATTTTTCTTATTTTCTTAATAATATAGATTATACTTCAAGATTTAAATAAAAGATAAAAATTTTGGATATAAACTTTTTCAATACGCTGTTTATCCGTTTTAACGAATAAAAAATGGCAATTGGCCAAATTAAGACCAACTTTGGTGGCCACTCAACTTTTTTCTTATAATTTTTCCTCTTTCTTCAAGTCTTCTCTAATAAATAAGTGAATAAACTTTAAACTAACAAACTATCTTATTTTTTAATCATCTGTAGTGATCTTAAATCGACCTTAGACGTTAATATTTCCAATTAATTCTGACAGCGGGTTAATTAACTGAGAATTTAAGATCTGACGATTATCTCACGGTTCATTGATCACCAATTGAATTTTAATCTAAATAGAGTTTCAAAGCAGTAAACTATGATTAAACATAAAAACTTTATATTTTATTTGATTTATAATTAAAAAAAAAAAAAAAAAATTATTCTCCGGTTCAACAAACTTTTCACTAGCTCATGATTTAATATTGATAAAAAAATTTTAATCTACGATCTGTTCGATTTAAACTTGAAAAAAAAAACTATAGTCTTTTACGTTTTTGTCAAGATAAAAAAAATATTTCAATCAAAACTTTTTTGTCTAGATAAAAGTAATTAAATAAAAGAAAGAAAATGACCAATTGTAATTAATGAAATAGAAGTTTGACAAGGGGAAATAATATAAGAAGAAAAAAAAAGTGGTTATTTTTCTTCTAGGTAATTACGAAGATGATTTTTAATTAAAACCGACGGATGATGTCACGGAGCTTATGCAGTTTGTCAAACACACAAAGTCCGCCGGAACCGAGTAGGGAAGCCTCGTTATAATGGAAATGATAATGAGGTAAATTCCGTCACATCCATCAATCGTAAGAGCATATGTCAAATTCATGCTTTTACTTGTATGTATGAGAATTATTACATAATACATTAACTGACTGATACACACACTAGATCAGGAAACAATTATTCTAGGTTTGATAATTTAATATGACGGAGTTGACATCAATAATATTGTATCTTATCATGTCTATTATCATAAAACCATCATTCATTATTATTTATTATCAGTTCTATTTTATTCAATCAATCGTCAATATGACAATAGTTAGACTTATTCTCAAATATTATTAATTTCTTTTTATCAATTCTAGTTTTTACTCTTTTCCGCTCAAAATTCACTACATTTCGACGTTCTAATTAGCAAATTGTCTAACTCCATTTTGGAGAATCTTCCATTTGTACGAAAAAACAATTAGTTCAAAATTTATTATCACTTTAAAAAACCATTTAATATCTAATAGAGGTATAATATTTTGGTTTAAATCATTCAAATAATTTATAATTGGACTATTACTACATCAAAATGTTAAAAAATCACCCTCTAAAAAATAAGGAGTTAGACCAATTGCTAATTAGACCGTCAATTTGAATTAAGAAAAAAAATCTTAAACTAAGATAATAATTTTGAAGAGTTTCAGTGTCATAAATCACGACGGAAAATTTTTAAATCAAGTAAAATTTAAGTCAAGAAAAATTTCTTAACTTGAGAATTTTTCTACTTGTTAAATGTCAATTTCTTCAAAATTATTTTCTTGATTTAACTAAATTTTTTGACGTGATAACGTCTTATAAATTGATGAACACCGACAGCGCTCACGAAAAAATGTCGCGTTCCGACAGACCGTTCCGCCTGAGCCTGTAAGTGCAAGCGAGAGCGCGCAACAAGCGATAGAGAGGCACGATCAAACAAACGATAGAGAGGCCCAAGCATTGGCTTATGACATATATCTCTCTTTTCGCGTAACGTCAGAGCTAGCAGTCAGAATATTGTTCTATAACTAATTGTTCGTGATTATATTTAAACAAATTATATCAGATTATTATTGTTGATAAAGAATATCAATTATAAATAAATAAATTAATAATAATTGTAAACGATAAATTAATAAAATATTAATAAAAAATAATAAATTAATAAAATAATTAATATTATTTATAAATAATAATAATCATATCAATTATCAAATTATTGTATCAATTTTTGATTAACAATTTATCAATAAGTCCTTTTTTTTGTTAAAATAATTTTTAAATATTCAAAATTTTGAAATTTTTAAATACAAAATAATGATAATTCAGTGATAATAATTCAATTCGATCCATAAAAGTATGCAATTTTTCATCAATGTTTCTTTATGACGTTATCACGTAAAACTATCGTCCGTAAACCGACTTTACAGACAACCAATTTTTTTGTTTATTTAATTATCACAGAATATTTTTATGGTAACCAATAGAAATTTGTAGCTTGTCTCCATAAATTTTGAGTACAAAAATATATGATGATGATGAGTTTAGATCTTACATTTGAAACAGAAAAATACCGTGGATTTACCTTGTCACACTGCAACAATTATTAATTTACTATGTTATATAATAGACATGTAAATTCCTTGAGAGTGTTAAAATAACAGCACACGCATTAAGTTAAATTAACAGAGAAAATTACAATCAACGACCGAAGTAGTAAAGCCCGTGGAGTTTGGCATTAATTGTAATTTTGCATATAATAACCCAGCGAGGAATATGTAAACGGAAATTATGATCTTTATTCAGGATGAGGAGAAGGTGTATGTGTGTACTGAAATATAAATTATAGAGATCCTTATTTCGGAGCGAAATATCTCACTTATTCATTTCATCTCATCTCAACTGGTCTTGTCTTGTCGCATCCCATCTAGTTTTGGGAAGACCAAAGTGGTGTTGGTGTCTGTGTGCATGTAGATGCATTTTCACCAGCAGTGAGTAGTTCTGAGTGAAATTAGTTTATCCATATGGATCAGGATTGTCTCACAGTGGTAGTTGAATCGCTTCGGTGCTTCATAAATCACTTGAATCCGTCTGTGTTGGCTACCACTCATACATTCTCGTCTCAGTCCTCATCCTCGCATCTTCTACATAGCTATCATCCTGTCTATACCAACACTTACACAGCTACAGACATACCCATCACCCCTTTTCCTCCTTCGCAAGGTTTGCATATCAATGGAAATGGCGTCGCCAGGCATCGCTATTAAATTATCAAAACTACCATCTATACATATACATTGTCTGCAAGCCAACGACCAACAGTTAAACGTCGATCTGGATGATAAAAAATTAATACACTCTTTTGCACGCCTCATAAGCGAAATGTTGAGGTAGTGCTCTACTCTCGACATTTCAAAAAAAGCAGTTTTCTCGAAACTGAAATTGATATTTTTTTTATTTATATCGAACTTACAGGTTAATTTGAGTGTACTAATGTCAAGTCAAATAATTTTTCAGATACAAAATATATTTCAATAACAATAATTTTGTTTAACATAGTAAATAATAACGTTAAAAATAATCTTTTTTGCACGTCCGTATGTCTGTGTTTATGGATTGGTGTAGAGTCATTTGGGGTAAATGTGCGCAGTGGGTAAGAGTGCGCAAACCCATTCATTTGAGTCCCAAATACATGGGATTGCACACGCTTACCCACTGCGCACATTTACCCCAAATGACTCTATGTGGCAGGGAAATTGGTCGAAAAAATGGTCGTACCGGAATAATTTTTTTTTTATTATCTAAAGCAACACACGACGGACTTTCTCAATTAATATGAGCGATCAATTCACTGTCGTTAAACTATTATTTATAAAAAACTAATATATGATTGTGGATTTTTTTGTATATCTATCTATACATTTTATTATAGTATTTTTTCCCCCACTTTAGAATTGGCGCTACTAAACCATAGCAGAGTTTTCTATTTTTTATTTATTATTTTGCTTTTTATTATAATTTATTTTATTCAATTTTATTGTGAAAAATCAAATGATGAGGCGTGCACTTTTGGATTTTCCAAACTTTTTAATATTTCTGCCAATTAATAATTACAATTTTTGATGAGAAAAAAAAACAAGACATAATTTGAGTAACAAAACTCGTAAAGTAGACTTGACAAAATCTGACAAGTTAATTTATCGTAATAACCAGCCCCTTAAATTTTCACCCTTGTCACTCAACTCTCTAAACATGAAACTCAACAACGATCGAAGGTACTTAATTTTTTTTTTTTTATTCCTCCACCTCCTTCGTTCTTCTCTCACTAAAAAGTCTCATCCTCGCGCTACCACAACTACTCTCTCTCTCTATAAAATTTAACGAAAAATATTCCCAGAGTAAATTCATTGTCTCACGCTTGACGCCTAACAGAAAAACACCCGGGAGTGAATCGTTAATTTATGAAATAAGTACTACGTTAAAAAAAAAAAAAAAAATTACTATATTTAAACAAATTGATAATAAAATTAAACTTTTATCTATTTGTTCACTTGAATCAAATACTAATAAAATGATATGATAGCATCATTAAATAAAGAAGACTACGGTGTAATTTATTTAATTGGTCGTGAGTAAAAGAGGTAAAGTTGAACGATGGATGTAAATAAACCAAGTTTTTTTATTTTATTGTTTGAGCAAAAAAAAAAAGTGATTAATAAACTCTTACAGCAGAGTGAGCTCGCTTTATCTTCACAATCATCCCATGCATCCTAGTGTAATTATATTAACATAATTAAGAACGAACGAAACGAAACAAGAGCATTATAAGCTCGGATAAAAATAAACAATGAGAAACGTCGTATCATTTGATGGTTTTTTAAAATTTTTTCATCCGAGTGAATATCGCAGAATAGAAAGCAAAGGGTTAAATAAAAAGAGGTACACTTAAATATATATAACTTTTGGCATACAGTAATGGTAATGAACGTCCTCGTTCATTAAACCCGTGCTCGTTCTACCGCACAATTGAACCCCCCGGTCTGTCTGCTGGTGAGCCTTCGAACGCTCTCTACCTTTGCTCATAACTCCTGTGCTTTCATTATATGGATATTAAATTTTATACTCACTCGTTGATTATAAACTTGCGCGAGATAATTGAAGAATTCAATGAATTTATAAGTTATACTAGTTAGTATGATCCATCAAACTTACATGCACTCTTCTGATGGATGGATGGATGAGTCATGCAACTGATTATATACATATGTAACTACTTTAATTGCATTGTTATTCATTTATATTGATCGTTAAATACTACGGGAGCTTAAAGGTGTGTTGCGAATGAGATTTAATAGAAAATCCAATTAAATTATCACGCATTGTTCAACGTTATAAAACTTTCAACTTTATTTGACTAAAATTAATAGGTGAAAAATTTTTTATATACTTTTTTTTCTATTTAATTACTCATAAATATCGTTATAAATACTTTGGTGAAAATTAAAACACATTTCGACTAAGCACTTAACCTTTTCCTAATTGGTGTGTTTTTGGATTTAATAAATGTGATTATTAATTTACTATAAAGTTTAAGAGTAAAATAAAATATAAATGAGTGTCTAATTAAAGGTGAAATAAATTGGTGAAAGAAAAACACGTGGAGCTGAAGCAGTATAGGTATGCCACGGCGTTAAATAACGAGTGTAAAGTGCCAGAGGCGTTTTTAATCCTTTAAAATTTACTACACAGACATATACGACACCGCGTTGGTAATACGGATATTACCAGAAGCGCATTTAGTGATATTACGTCGTCTCATCATGACAATTATGCGGCTAACTTTAATGACAGAAACACACACTCCCCGGTGGTTAATTATAATAATTACACTAACGTAAATTTATTTTCTCCGCGAAAAAAAAATTAAAACAAGCACAGAGATGTAATCTATTGATTGATCGATTGTCAAATTTGTATCGTTTGAAGTTAACTTAACACAGATTTTGATGTTATAAACTAAAACATTTAATATAAATTTGCATATAAATTATCATAATTTCTAAACATGTGTAGCCTGAATTATAATAATAAATTAATTGGTGAATTTAACGTACGCATATAATTATAAATATTGGAGAATTACCATGAAATAATATAATGAAATTTTAGTGAAGGTTGTTATTGATGCTTTAAATGCAGTAGCAGTAGCATAGTAACGGCAAAAGCAAGAGCAGCATCGGGTTGATTTTCATCGACGAAATTATATTTGACCCGGATTTCAATATATGTATATAGTATATATATAGTATTGTTAAAATACAATGCCCGATGAATTTTCCAATTCACTTTATCTCGAGCAACCCTCCACATTTACCAACTAAATCTGTCTCACTTATCAAATTAAAAATATAATAATGAATTCATAGCCCATGGAAATTATTTTGATTTATTTAAGCGATACATCCGGATATAATTATTTGCCAGCCAGAAACCAACGATCGATAGAATCAAATGTATTAAATATTTTGTCAATACATCGACCAGCATGTTCATTTAATTTTCATTTGGACTTTAAACCTTAGATTAGATTAGGTTAGATCTTCGTAATATGGACATTGATGATAAAGATCCTAATGAACTTACCTCTATCTTTCTGACTGCAGTCATCGATTCATTAAATGAATTTGCGCCGTTTACGGAGAGAAAACTATATCGTCAAAAAAAACCGTGGCTGACGAAAGACCTCAAGCTGGAGTTACATAATCGTGATACTATTTATAAGCAAGCTCGCAGAACGGGGAATTTAAATCTCTTATCCTTATATAAAAAACTAAGAAGCGAATTAAAAATTAAGATATGTGATGCACGTGATAATTATTTTAAAAATGTTTTAGAGGAAAGTGCTCAGGGCTCTGACATTTGGTCCAAGCTGAAAAAGCTAGGAATTATTAAACCTAGGCAGTCTTCACCACTGGATCACTTTGATGCGAATTTACTGAATAATTTCTACGCTAGTACTGTAACCAAATACCCGTCATGTGACAAAAATTTCGTCTTTGATCTACCCAATCATCATACAAAACAAGTAAATTGTGTCTTCAACTGGTCAAAGTTAGATATTGTTGATGTGACAAAAAATCTCCAGTCCTACCTCACGGATAGATCTCAGTCGATTATTGATGCCTCGAATACTCCTTCAAGACCTTCATTTACTACGTCGGGGGTTCCACAGGGATCGATCTTGGGCCCTATTCTTTTGTTGATTGCTATAAATGTAGTGACGAGGCGATTGCAACATTGTAAATACGGTTTATTTGCGGATGATTTGTGGGCTTATATCCATTTCAAATCTTTTGAGTTGTATGAGGCTGCAGACAAACTTACTGTCGATGCTCAAAGTGTGGCAGACTGGGCTCGTGAAAATGATCTACAATTAAACTTCAATAAAACTAAGGTCATGATCCTAGGCAGCAAAGGAAAACTGAAGTTACTTGATGGTTTTGACCTACCACCAATCATTGTTGATGGTAATGTCATAGCTTATGTCGATACCACTAAACATCTAGGCATCGAACTATCGAATAACCTCTCATGGAATGCTCATACTTCGCAAATCTCTAGGAAGGCCTATGCTGCGTTAAACAGCTTGAAGTATAGAAAAAATATCTTATATTAACCTTGTCGCAAGCTACTTGTCACTACTACCATCCTACCGATAATTAATTATTGCTCTCTTGTATTGTTAGACTCATCAAAAGGACTTGATATCAAATTACAACGCATACTAAATAGTACAATAAGATTCATCTTTAATCTTAAGCGGGATGAGCATATCACGCCCTATCGTCAAGATTTAAGATGGCTCAGTATTTGGATGCATAGGATTTATAGTCTGGTATGTTATTTTTACAAGTTATTGCAAACTGGAGAACCAAAATATCTGCGAAAACTGTTCTGTGATGAAGATGAAAGTGTTAGGCGTTCGGATAGACTTGCTCAGAATAATAATAATATTATCTTCAGAATTCCTAATTTCCATTCTGTTGTCTTTGAACGCTCATTCATAGTGTCAGCTATACGCCTATGGCAGGAACTTCCACTGGATGTCATAAGCTCTTTATCAATAGGGAGTTTTAAACTCAAAATGCTAAATTACCTTTTGGATCTTAAAGCTGGTGGTAAAGACGTGAATTTGGTTATAAATAATTTGTAACTTGCAGGAATTAGTAGGAGTTGTAAATCTTGTAAACATTGTTAAGAGTAGATTTGTAAATTTATAAATTTATAAATTCTCAAATTGTTATGTTTTTAATTACTTACGAAGTAAATTAAATATTAGTTATATATTCATGTAAATATATTTCCACTGTTTTGTATTCTTGCCATTCGGCTCTGGCCTTGGCATACAATTAATAAATAAATAAATAAATCTAAATTTTTTATTTATCTTTCATTGGGTGATTTAAAAAAATTTTTTTTTTCAATAAATATACAATTTTTTTATTGTCATAAAATAGAAATAAAATGTTAACGGAAAATAATAAAGGCAACGAAAAAATAAATAATAAAAAAAAAGGTACCAATTGGATGAAATCGAACTTGACAAAGTTAAATAGAATACGGAAATCAATACCTACAGACGTATGGAAAACGCGTGCATCAACGAGCATCTATGTATATGGATTTATATTTGTACTACCCACGCACAAAATAAACCAATGCGAGTTTAAAGTTACAAATTGAATTTTATGAATAATTCAATTATTATTTTGTGTACTCTAAATACAGCAAATATTTATCTTTCTTTTATTTTTTTTCATATTTTTTCTGATAGTTGATCGAGTATCAACTTTAATCCATCTTCCTGTCCATGTTAACTTTCAACATCTGACAAAAAAGTTTTATATTTAATACCAAGTCACGTATCAACACCTCTACTCAGTATTTTTCTGCAGTCCTCAAAGAATTTTTTTATCGTTAAGAAAAAAAGTTTCGTATAAATTCACAAAAAAATACTCTTTTTAATCAAAATTAGCTGAAGGTAAACTAACGCAGAGTATTTTGGAAACAGTATAATGTGTAGGTTGTTTGTTCAGCCTTTTATCTAGAGCAAGCTGAAGAAGCATTTGCAGCTTCTTGAACTTGGAAGCTTAGCCTTTAATCCCTCATTCTCCTCCTCTTTGGTAAGTCTTCTCTTACTGTAGCAATGTCTACTTTACATTTAAGTGCTCCACATTCACATAGACCCGATACGAATAGAATAAGCAAACTTACATAGTATGATGCTGGTGAGCGAATCCATCGACCTTCGAGGACTTGAGTCTACATCCGGTGGGTAAGCTATCTTTTATGAAAAGAATAAAAATAAACTCAGGTATCGTTGCTTAGAGCGTATATATTGTAACTCTATCTTAAAGTAATTAGTAATTACCTACGAAAGTGGTTATTATCCAGTTCAATATCGCTAATTATTTAAATATTATATCTCCTTTTAATCCTTCATCCAATCAATGTCCATTGTTTTAGTATAATTATCATTTCTGTGTCGAGGTTTATTTCAGTAACAATAATTCCCGAAAATTGGCAAGAGATTTTGCCGTTTCAACATGACGGACGTTGGAATTGCTGGCAATTAACTGGTTTCCGGGGAATTTCCGCAACTTAAATGAGTCGTTCGGGTGAGTTTGCGGTTCTCAACAGTTAATGTAAGATATCCAATAAAATTGAAACCCATTATCATAATTGGACCGTAAAAATTATTGCCACAAGATACAAAGTCATTTCTTAATTATGTATCTAGAGATAGAGCATTTTCGAATGCAGCCTAAATAATTATCACACTGATAGAAGGATTTGTTTATAGTTAAAAAGATTTGTTAATATTTAACAAATCATTTATTAGAGGCCACTTTTTAGTCCTTAACAAATATTTCTTAGTATGTATTTAAAAAGATTTATTAATATTTAATAAATGAATATCAGATTTATTAAATACAAACAAATCATTTTAAATATTAAGAAATATTTTTTTAATACTAAAAAGTTGTCTTTAATAAATCATTTGTTAACTATTAACAAATATTTTTTAATACAAATAAATCCTTCTATCAGTGCATAATAAATTGACTATTGGTAAGAATGATATGAAACCATGAAAAGGCACAACTCCAGGTCAAGACCTTTCTAATGATAACAAATTTAACCATGAAAACCCATTTTCTCACATAAATACACTGGCCACAGAATTTTGTTTGTTCTCTTAATAAAATAATTATATTTTTAGAAAAAAGCGTTCTAAAAGTAAAACAAAAAACAGAAATTAATCATCATTCCTTTTGATAAAATTCTCACGTTTGCACTTTGAAATGAAAGGAATGATATTCCTATTAGGTAATCCAAGAGGTAAAAAAATAAATAAAATCTTGTATAGCCGTTGAAGTAATACCCGGAAAAAAGAAAAATGTTATAATACAAAAATTCATGAATCATTTATAAAAAAACAACATAACAACAATAGTAATGAGAAATTTTAGCTTCATCCCAACAGGGATCAGAATAAAAATACGTAGATGAGAAAATAAAGAGTAATGTTGTAAATTTATTAAAATAAAAATCATTTTTTAGAGCAGTTAGTTTTATTTATATGTTTTCTTTTTTATCGTACGGTTCGAATCAATCAATTTATTCTGTCGGGTCTAAAAGCCCAAAAATTCTATACCTATAAAGTTGAATAAATAAATGAAGCTATTACCAGTGAAAGTAATAATTTAAAGTCACGAAAATGTATTTTTATCTCCACTATTTTTTTCCTTTCTTTTATTTACGTGTCTCGTTTCACTTTTGCGTCACACAGTAGACTACCGAGTTACCGAATTCTTAGCTTTTTTTTTTTACCTCACTATTTTTCCCTTTTCCATTCTCTCTTTTAACATGTGTGGGTGTTTGCAGTTACGAAGAATGAGAATGAAAAAAAAAAAAATGTTTTAAATAAATAAAACACGCTGAAAAAAAAAATGTGTTACGAGTTTTCGCTTGTGCTTCTCGCCAAATTAAGAGTGATTTATCGCAAGGAACTTTTTAAAAATAAACATAAATATTTACCTCTTTGATAAATTTTATAAAATACCTTTAGTTTTTTTTTTATAAATGTAAAATAGACTAATTATTCTCTTCCACTCATTAGCATCATAAAAAATAAAGAAAAGTTTCTTTTTCTTTAGTAAATAAAGTAAATATTAAAAAGAGTGTCTAAAGTAAGTGTATGTTCGTAATTTAGTAGATGTATGTAATATATTGTGAGCCAAAAGTAGTACGACTAGAGCGACGTAGACGTTGTAGTTGTACAATATTAATGTGGTTGTGTTTGACCTGTTGAGGTCACAGTCGTAGCCACAGCGTTGAAAATTATGCAAAGCTCGGCAACCAGACTGTGTAGCACTTGCTCGGACTCAAGAACTTTAGTACAACGTACACCCGTTCAAATAATAATCCACACATCCACACATGTCTACAGTTTCATTTTAATTAAAAAAATCCTCAGTATTTTTTTTTTTTTTTTTTTTCAAAATTTCGTATTTTATAAAATTTTCTAATTTAGCAAAACTGGGTTTGTAAAAATCGTTTCATTTTGTTGTCGAGGTCTAGTGGAAGCCAGTGAAAGAGTGAACGCCGAAGCAATACCGTATGAAGTATTCTCTTCCCGGGGCTTTGTGCGTTGCGGAATATTCAAAGGAGGTAAAATGAACTGGTTTGCCACAGTCGAGTATGCAGGATCGATTATCGTACAAGTGCCATCGATTCCATCCACTGTTTACACTTTGATTCTCTCTCTCAGTAGATTGCTAATATATACTATGGGTGCCTTCCTCACAAAACGTTTTGCTATAAGCTGGTCGCTTCGATTCCAGCAATAATGCTCCTGTTTGAAATACCTGCGTCGATGGGTATTTAGCTAATCTCGAGGATCAATGTATATAATACCTGATGCTCAGTTATATTGCTCTTTTCTGCTCTATCAGATATTACATCAACCACGGAAAAAAGTAAACAGTAAAATTCACTCAGATTCCGGTTAATTTTTATAGTTTCAAACAGTACAGCGGACATCGGAGTGGCAAAAATGAAAATATTAAAAAACTTAATGTAGAAAGTTCAAAAGCCACAATTTATAATTTAATAATAAAAATAAGTAATTAGTAGCTGTCACTATAGTAAATAACGACTCTCTTATCTTAAAAAATTACAGTTTCAAACAGTAAAAATTACTGTTTCAATATATAGTCTATAATACTATGAGGAGAAGGGGGAGGTCTCACACTTGGAGAATTTAAGGAGATCCACGCGAAGTAGTCAAATTTTTAAAACTTCCTGAAAATTTGTAAATTCAATTTACATAGCCTAATAATTAATAAAAAAAATTATAAAACAGTAAGTTTCCGGGATGTTTAATGAAATAATTAGGTTTGAAAATTGTAATTTTTACATGCAGGTAAATGGAGATTCTACTAGCCGTGTATTTGGTTTTAAGAATGCAATGTAATTAACGATTTAAAAAAAATTTTATTCTAATTGAATTTGATTGAAAAAATAATAAGTTTTCGATTAAAACAATATAAAAGTGGGTTTCTGGACGTATTACGGAGATATTTTATATTTTTTATGAAAAATCACAAGGAACTTCCGTTCTTTAAAGTCTTGTATTTGACTTGGCAACACCGCTTGCGCAGTTACCCGGCACATAAGTAACCGCGGTTTTTTAAATGCTAGAAGATCTTAGTCATTTTAGTTAGACAGTAAACATAAATAAATTTTACGGTTAGGGAACTCTTGCGGTGTTGTCAAGTGTATACCGGTAATTCAGAGTGCTATATTTTTTATTAGTTAATTAAATGTTAATAATTGTTTAATGAGTAAATTTTTCGGAAATTTCCTCAAAAATGTTATTTATTAATTTTAAGATACATAAAAAAAGTATTTCTACGTATTATTTTTTTATAGACATTCTTTACATTAGGAGGGTACTTGGATCTCTTTAACATTTCAAACAGTAAAAATTCTACTTTTAAAATATATATTTTACCAGTCCAAGCAAATCAATAATTATAGTTTGATTTTTAGCGTTGCGTTTAAAATTTACCATTTTACTTTGTAAATATTGACGTTGCTTGTATAAAAATTTAGTAACTGTAGTTTATATTTTTTACATATCATGCGATCATTTTTTAGGTACAAAATGATAAATATCAAAGTCAAAATTCTTAATTATTATACTTTGACATTTTCGACATTCACATAACGAATATTACTGTTTGAAATAGTATTTTCTCCCATGTAAAGAATAAATTGTAGCATTTAAATGATAAATATTATAGCGTGATTATTAAAATTACTATTTTACTGTTTGAAATGGTAATATTTTTCTGTTTATCATTACTTATTATAAATCGACTATTATTTATTACAGTTTATTGTTTATTGTTTCCCGTGCATCATTCTCAGTCTTGATCTGTTCATTTCTTCATTTTTTATATGAGGCTCAATAATTCATTGAAATAAAATATTGGTTAATATAAAAATGGGTGCAGAGGAAATATATTGGCATCAGGGCAGAGCAGACTGGGGGCAGAATAAGGACAAGGGTGATACAAGAAAGCAGCATCAGAGAAGCAGCTGCAGTAGCAGCAGAATTTTCAGTGGATACTGAGAGTGGTCGTAACATGCCAGAGAACACGTCTAGGTCTTTAGATTGGGGGCCAACTGGGTTCTCTTGGAAAATGGACTGTAATCCCACCGATAAGAGATGAACGCCCACATAAAGTTACCACTGCTACTCGTATTTCCTCGACTCTCGACCTTTCTTTCTTTATTTCAATCTCTATATATTTTCAATCTTTTTCTCTGTCTGTAGCTTTTTTTTCTAATTTTCTACCTCAGCTTTTACTATTATTTTATTTATTTTTCTCTCTTTGGTACAGACATTTTGACGATGAATAAAAAGAGTACATGCCACCAGAGGTCAGCGGATTTTACGGGGAATTATCGGGGGTTGAAAATTTCACGAATCTTTAACTTTAAAACAAATAAATGAATGAATTGTTTAGAGAAATAAAAAGAGTTTTAAATAAATGGAGAGGAGTTGAAAAGGGCATTGAGGATGCAATAGAAGAGGTGGAGAATGTGAGGAAGGATTTTTCGACGCGATTTAATCCTTGGTGAATTTCATCCGGGAAATAAATCGCGCAGTAGGCGTGGTGTTGTCTTCCGGACTGCAGAGTGTATGAAAAGAGGGAGACTAAACGATAGAATAGAAAACAGAAAACAGAGAAAAATAAAAACGCTTGGATTTGGAGGAGGCGAAGGAAACACTGAAGGGAAACCAGGAACGGACGAGAGAGAAGAAGCTAAAGAGAATAGAAACTGTGGGGTTGAAAACCTCCAGCTCCTCGTGGATGAAATGAACAACTAGGTTAATCTGAAACGTCAACTAGAGGGTTGAATAAACGAGAGTAGGCTAGATACACGTAATATACGTAATACACGTATAGCTCAAGTGCAACCGCAAAAAAGGTGGAAAGTTATGCTTACGAGCTGGACTGAGTTAAAGATAAATTTTTTAAAAATATAAATATTTATATACTCTCTCGTTTAAAATAAGCTAACTTTTTTTAATTATTTTTATTTCAACTCGCTTCTCTCTGTTCAAAGTCCGAAGAGCCTTGTATTAAATTTAATTAATTTATTTATTGTCAGGCATAAAATAAATCTTTCTTAAAGTATAATATATCTTCAGCAATAATAAAGCTTAGTGGTTATTATTTTTTATTAAAGAAAATTTATAGACGCTATCAAAATATAATGAATCATTTTTTATAATAATTAGAAATATAAAAATAAAATTAATAAATTTAAAAAGTTTCAACAATAAAGAGGTCTTTTATTATTATTAATTAATCAAGATAATTAATTTTTTTATCAAGGTATTTTGTAATTTAATGTTGATTATTTGTTGTGAATAATGAAATGCGCTAATAAAAGTGTAAATCTCTGTAAGTCTTATTTGAAAGTAAATCTGAAATCTTGAATCTGAACAGCTAAATAAGTTTTTCTGTGTTTGAGTAAATCAACGATTTAACGAAATTCATTATCGCGTATAGACGGTAGATTATTTGATTAATTCTCTTGAATCCACTTTCTTGTGTGTCTATGCCTGTGTTTAAGTAAAGCTTAAAGTTAGTGTGTAAGCTGGTAGGACGGTGTATAATGTACAAGGCATCTCAAAAAGTCTTTAATTAACGTTGATGCTACAATCTGGTGGATTAAGTTACGACTAAGTCGAAGGGTATCTCTGATTACTTATTTCAAACTGATAAACTTATTACTTATTTCAAAACTTAAAAAATGTAAAAAAAATAAACAAATAAATAAATAAAAAGATCAACTATTTAAATTAAAACTAAAACTTTGAAATTAAATAAATACTTTTCAAATTATAAATTATAAATTACGGCAAAAGATAATTTGATATAACTTTTCAAATACTTTTTAATCGACTACTTTTTTACAATTACTAAAAATAAATTTAGTGAAATATAAAAATATGTTTAGTAATTGAATAAGCATTTTACAGGAGGCTGAGATGGAGATGGAGATGGAGGTTAGCCTAGCAAGAGGTTACGTAGCGGCCTCGAGCCCCTGGGGGGTTTACGCCTGACAGTTGTCGAGCATACACTACTCAGCAAGACGAGGTGAAGCTTGCACTGGTGGTTTGACGGTAGATAGGTCGGTTAGATGGTTGGGTGCCTGATTAGCAGCTACAATGTCAAGTTTTAAGGTGTATGTAGAACCTGGTAATTGGTGAGTAGGTATATATGATGTTCTCTCTACTTGGTAAGTCCACTCTCATCTACAGCAGACTTCCGTATGCCTGCTCTCGCCTTTATCCTAACCCGCAGGGTGCATAGTTTTACAAACATTCCAGCTTCGCTGAGAAAACCGTTAATAACCCGCGGGGTGTGCTAGTATTTTGAAATTAAAATTACCCTGGAAGCTTGCTAAGTAACTAAAAGTCGTCCCAGCTGGAAGCTAGAATATGTCGACTTATTAAGACTTTTTATTCTTCATTATTCACTCTTCATTATTTTACATTTTATTCATATTCATTTTATTGTCTCAATATTATTATTATTTAATGTATGGAATTAATAAATTACTAGCAACCTTGCAGTCACTATGTGACTGCCGTGACGTGTGGAATATAAATAAGTAAAATTATGCTTTATTAATTAATGACTTTTGTTAAATTGCACTGTACTTTTTTAACTATTGAAGTTTTTAAAGATTCATTTTCTCAGGTCCAAGTACTACAAAATTTCAAAGAACCAAATCAGGATATATTAGACCAAATAATTTATGTTTTTCTTTTTATTTATTCCAATTTATAACGTTTCGTCAGCATAATTCTGACTTCATCAGGTAACTTTAAAATATTTAACAAAAACACATAGTCACATGATACCAAATATTACGTTTGACATTCAGAAAATACAAACCAAAGTCATGGTCAACAAACATTTTAACAATTGTCAATAATTATAATTTTTTCTAAAAATTCCGTATTCAGCATTAATATTTGAATATTCTTAATTAATAAGTAGAAAATTACTAATAGTAACCTCCAAAACATATACTGTGAATATAAATTGATTATAATAATAAAACTGAGTGAATCACAAAACGATGAATCTCCAACAAAATTCCTGCTTCTCTGACATACATCTATATAATATATATAAATATATGAAAAATTGATGTGGGTACTTAAATGAAAGGTCTTGATGAATGTAACATCGGGATGAGCTTATATCTTTAAAAATGTCAATAATTAAGAAATTATATTGTATTTCGTCAACTTATGATATTTTTAAAGATATAAGCTCATCCCGATGTTACACTCATCAAGAGCATTCATTTGAGTACCCATATGCATTTTGATATATTTTTCATATATACATAAATATCATATATATAAATATATGAAAAATTGATGTGGGTACTCAAATGAAAGGTCTCGATGAGTGTAATGTCGGGGTAAGATTATCTTTAAAAGTGTCAATAGTTCACAAGATACGAGGTAATTTCTTAATTATGTATCTAGAGATAGAGCATTTTTGAATGCAGCTTAAATACTTATCATGATAAATTGACTATCAGTGAGAATGATATGAAACCTTGAAAAGGCACAAATTCAAGTCAAGACCTTTGCAATGACACTGAATTTCACTAAAAAAAAAACCGATTTTATCATATGACTATCCTGGACTCAAAATTTTTCTTATCCTTTTAATAATATCAATTATTTTATTTCATTAAATTCAAAATCCCGCTGATGAAAAGTTTTTATAACGATTTACATTATTATTTATCACTTCCAACTCCCTCGACATAATATATAATTACACGAGTAATTTTAAATTATATTTCTGTAGCTCTATTCAGAGCAAACAAATAAATAAACAAGAAATGGAATGTTTAATTAAAGTGGAAAATAAAAAAATAAATCCAGTCAACTATTGTTCATTCATAGAATAACTTAATGAGCGAAAAAAAAAAATAATTATAATTGAAAAATACAAGGAAACAATAACATAATGTTAAATCAACTCTCATTTGTCACGTGTTAAATCTCTGGTAATTTGTCTCGTAACATTCCAACAATCCCAAAAGCAACTATTTCGTTCTGATACAATTAAAAAGTTTAGCTTCGAGAGACAATCCACAGATGGTATATTCAAGAGTTGTTGCTTAGTCGCCGTTTATTTCAACGGTTTCTACCTCGTATATAGCAAAGTGGGTAAAGTCTGGGCGAAAACTCCTGTGTCATGACATTTTCGCCGAGTAGAGGCCAAGAGTCGAAATAGTTTATGCCAGTTACTTTAATTCATCAAAAGTTTAAAGAATAAATAAATAATAATTATAACAATTTTAATAATTACTTGAATTAAAATAACTTTTACGTGAAAGCACTACAGAGACACATCTGTATTATATAAGTAAGCAAATGTCAGAGAATTAAGTGATTTGTGTTTAGTTGTTTACCACAAGTGTCTTCCCAATCCCGTAAATAAATTATTAAGCCCACAACCCCGGTGGGTAATAATGTCGTGCTCAAGCACTTGGCATCCAGAACACTGAGACCAGAACCACAGCCCAAACTACTGCTCGAATGGCTAAAGTGGAAACTGAATCGCAAATATAACTGAGTGAGTGAAGGAAAATAAGTGTACGTACAATATAATATAATAGGAAAAGTGTGAGAAGAAAGTTGGAGGTTTTACAAACGCTGGCATATTTACGAGGACATTCACTTCTCTTTCCGACCCCTAATAATTTAACTTATTTTATATTTTGTTCTTATATATTCATGGTAATTTAAATAAACTTCACAAATAAACGTGTTATTTTATTTCAATGTAAAGATTTATTCAAATTATTATCTATATTATTAAGAGAATAAGCAAAATTTTGTGGCCAGTGTATTTATATGATAAAATGGGTTTTTATGGTTAAATTTGTAGTATCGTTGGAAAATTCTTGACCTGGAGTTGTGCCTTTTCAGGGTTTCATATATTATTCTTACCAATAGTCGATTTATTATGATAATTATTTAGGCTGCATTCGAAAATGCTCTATCTCTAGATACACAATTAAGAAATGACTTTGTATCTCGTGAACTATTGACATTTTTAAAGATATAAGCTCATTCCGAGGTTACACTCATCAAGACCTTCCATTTAAGTACCCACATCAATTTTTCATATATTTATATATATTATATATATGTATATATGAAAAATATATCAAAATGCATGTGGGTACTCAAATGAAAGCTCTTGATGAGTGTAACATTGGGATGAGCTTATATCTTTAAAAACGTCAATAGTTAAAAAAGTACAATCCAATTCAACTAAAGTCATTACTTAATAAAGCAAAATTCTATTTATTTATAGTTCACAAGTCACGGCAGTCACATAGTGACTGCAAGGTTGCTAGTATTAAAATAATTATGATATTGAAGAGTTGTTTAAATGATTATGAGTTTAACACTTACGGTGATATATTCAAATCAATCGAGTTTTAATTTTAGACAAGAGTCATTGAGAGTTTGATTATTAAAGTGGGTCATTATAAGTTGAGTAAGACTTTAAATAATAATGATTGTATAATTAGTATTAAATAAAATGTATTGGTGATATGAAAAGAGAGAAAATAATTGTTAACGGCGTGGATCGATTGAGTTTTCACGCCCGACCAACTGGATGATCTCCAATAATTTTGGGATCGCGTAATAGCCGAATAATTACCGGTTAATTGCTAGTCAGCTTTAGTCATCACGCAGTCGTCATTGGAGAGACCACCAATGGGCTCATCGAAATACGATAGAGATAGACCGACGGATTCATACCTCATTCCATATAAATTCAAAACCCAACTCGATGATAGTTATCATCCTCAACATCAACACTGTCATTATCTCATTCCCTGCTTGACGAGGAATCATATTCAATAATATTTTTGATTACATGCGGTTTATGGTTTAATGTTATCATGTAATCCAGGGGCTTATTCTCTTTGACAATCTAAATATTTGACAATCAAAACAGATTACGCCCAATAACTAATTATTCCCTTTCCTCTATATTTCCGATTATTAATTATTCCTAATTATTATTCCTAATAGTATCCCTGATTTAATAAGAGCGTTCAATTTTTTATATAAACTACAAAGAATCCCAGAAAATTTCTATGTGAAATTGTTTCGCTTTAGGACTGAAAGCTGGCCCTTAAGTCAAGCAATTTAGCACTGCCGGATGGTCTCGAATTTCAGGGGCAATTTTTCTCCAGAGTTTACTTTTTATTTTCGCTGAGCTTAAGAGTCTTATCTTACAAAATAAATCAACTAAGCTTTCCTATTTGTACAAACTATTTTAGAGGAAAAAAATCTTGGGCTCAAGAGCTACTGCTGAAATAAAACCAAAAACTGGCTATCAAAAATATAATAACTAATAACATGACATTTTGTTGACGTAAAGTTATACGATTTAAGCTTGATAAATTTATTCACGGAAATACGCTTAAATTTAAAACTCTGAAACTAAAGAGAACTATGAATTACAGGAACTGCAATTTAAACTCGCACAAATAACGACTAACATTTATTAAAAATCCAAAAGAAAACTCGATCTGTCTTTTCCACAATTTAGCTCCATTTAAAAGTTTTAAACTCTTCTAAATTATAAAACAATGGTACAACCTATAAAACATTTCTAATCCATCAAGCATAATGTATACTGTCACTTTACAAATGTTTTCCAAAAGTAAACTCGTCTCCCGAGAGAAGTATAATAAAAAATATGAATTTACTCTAAAGTTTAGTTATGTAGCCGATATTTTTGAGAGATTGAATAGACTACTACCGACACCAAGAGGGAACAAAAAGTAAAGTTGAGAACACGTGAATTAACCCCCATGAGCATAACCGACGACTGCGTGGGTGGGATGGCTGGGGGATAAATAAAAGAGGCTAAAAGTTAGTAAAGCTCAAAGCTCCTGATTAATATAACGTACCATTTGTATACAGCGTGTGTAGTGTTGAACTACTACCGAGGTATGTTTATATTAGCTAGTCTACTAATTAGTGAGACATTTATTAATTAACGCGCGATACGGCTGGAAAAAAATACCAGTTCACTCATCTCAATATTTCATAGGTCACGTTGAATATTTTCAGCGTTATAATTTTTATTTTTTTATTAATTAATTTTTAACACCTTTTTTTAATTATTTAGGTCTGATAAGGTTACGAACGCAGTTGGTGTTGTTGTTGTTGTTGTTGTTGTTGTTGTTGTTGTTGTTGAAGACTGGTGTAGATGACTAAAGAATTGAAATATAAAACGAGTAAAGTGAAGAAAAAATGACTAGGTGTGTTTGAGAGGGTGCTGGTCTGGATGGAAACGGAGGTAAAGTTGGAGTTGGAGTTAAAGTTAGAGATGGAGATGGAAAAAGAAGAATAAGACTGGGTAAAAGGGCTGAAGGGAAAGAAATCTAAAGAGACACGCTCATTGTTACGACGTGACCGAGATATAAACGGGTCGTTAATTAACGAGACGATGCGCGAAACTTTTTATATTTTTTGTTAGTTTTACTTTTTATATCATCATTTTATGTAGAACCACATTCTATATAAAATACCTGACGGTGACCTTGTAGAAGATGCTTCAATAAATATTGAATATTATTTAATTAGCATGTGTAATAGTATTATGGAGTTTATTGGTCAGAATTTTTCTATATCAGCTTAGATATTTAATTAAAAGTTTTGCCTGACTTTTAGGAGAAAAAATATTCCTCCGGGTTTATAACTCAATATTTTTTCGACATATTTACTTTTCTGCCCTCCGGCCGGAAAGTGGCAACTTTCTGGCCGCTGCGCTAAACAAAGTTGCCACATTCCGGCTACGTCGAGCAGAAAAATAGTATACACACCTTGGCCAGTAAAAAGTAAAGCCTCAGACCACATGTTTGTCAACCTCGGCTTCGCCTCGGCCAACAATTACATGTGGTCTGAGACTTTTCTTATTTTACTGGCCTAGGTATGTAATATACTATTATTAACTAAATTAATAGACCTCAAGCTTAAATTAGTTACCAAACTATTTTTTTAGGTTTTATTCAAAACTTTAATGAGTCTTGAATGTAATAATTATTACCTTGAAGTGATTTTTTTTTTTAATTTTTTAGCTAGAAAAGACTTTAATGAAGAGAAAAAAGTAGGTCAAGCTTGAAGAAATGATAATGTTAATAAATAAATCAAGAATAAAATGAAAAATAAACAGAATTAACGAGATTCAGAAAATTATATACTCTTTGATGGTAGTGAAGAGCAATGCAAATAACCAGACATTTCTATTATACTGCATGAAGGCATTCGCCAAGTAAATGTGCCATTAACTTTTATATTTATCTCTTTCTCTCTCAAGATCTGACGGTCTGAGGATCCGGTATCAGCAGGACCAGAGCATGAACTGAGAATCCAATGGCTTTTGAGCTCGCTGTCAAAGTTATCCAGCGGTGTGATGTGCACAACTTGTGGAAACAGAACGCTTTAAATTTTGTCTGCGGGTATGCATATACAACTCTTGAAACACCGTCTGGATGGTTTGTATCACTCTAGATCTTGCTCTCTCTCTCTCTAAAATACTTGATATACGCCCTCATTTACCAGCAACTCAAGCTATCGCTAGTTTACCCAAAGGAATAGAAGGAATAGGAATATAAATGGCAGAACCGGAGACAGAGCCAGAAGCTGAGGCATTATAAGCACCAGAAGCTTGTAAACTGAAATCCTAAGCAACCAAGTTGAGTTCAAAATCACTTTTACCGGCTAAAGCTATATCATGCACATAACCCTTGATGAGCTTCTATGTGCATATATTCACATTATAAACATACATTCACGTCTTATGAGAATTTCCATCCGTAAACTCCTATCCTTCCTTTGACATTCCAGCAACTGTTTACGTTAATAAACCTGACTATTAAATTCGAATTTAATACACAAGAGATCATACATTTTTTTTTAATATTTCTCGAGATGGTATCATCGATTTTTTATTTGTTTTTTATGTTTGTAAAATGAACGAATGAGTTAGTTCTCAAGAGAGCGTGACTTTTGGACCATTCAACATTTTTCATGAAATGTACAGTGAGCTGTATTCACCAGTGACGGTACTAGTCGTCATGGTCTACTTGAACTACGCTAGGTGATAGTAGATTGTAGCTTGCAGTGTATAGTAAGTACTAGTACTAGTACCAGTAGTAGTATACGCGCTTGTGCGGTCAGCCGCAAATTATCGTTTGGAACACGCACCGCTGATCCCAAAGGAGTCCTCGCTCACTCGTCTTCTTCATCTCCTCTGATCCTTCCTATCTCTCTATTTCCTTGTATCACGTCATTTCATTGTTAATTTATTGTTTTTTTTTATTAATTATTTTCTCACTGCATAAATAATTTATAAATTACTTACAGCTTACAACTGATTGAAAAAATTTTCAGTAGTTAAAGGTTGATTCAGTCAGACTCAATAATTAAATATTTCAAAAGAATTGATTTTTATTGAAAATTAATTTTTTTAAACCGTAAAAATTTCAGAGTTACAATTATCAAGGTCAAATGTCTAGACAGTTGAATTAATAACAGAAAAATTAAAAAAAAAAAATATTCAATTTCGATTATCTGATAAAATTTATCAAAAAAAACTTTCAAGTAACCTCATTATTATTATTATTATTATTATTATTATTATTATTATTATTATTATTATTATTATTATTATTATTTTAAAACAATATATTGACTTAACTGGTCTCTATTTTTTAATTATTATAAGCTTTAATAAATAAAATATCAAGGTTTTTATTAAAGCTTAACTCTAACATAAATTATTTTCATTGATATTAAAGAATCTAAACTTTATATATAAAATAAAAGTTGTTATTATTAATAAAAAGATTAAAGTCTAAATAGGGTTCATAAATGTGTGAAGGTAAAGACTCTTGTGATCGATCGCGCACTTGAAGCGACTGCAACAGTAGTTATCGGTCAAGTTGTTAGGATGACACCTGACTTGGATTCTTTTATCTTTACGAAGTAGTCGACGATTTACTTTAAAACTCTAATAAATCACGTCCAAAATAAACTACCTCACAAGTGAGAAATTGATTAAATAATTACCTAAATTAGTATTTTATAAATTTGGTGTGAAATAATAAAACAAAAAAACACTAACAATGCTAATGGTAATAGTAATAATAATAACAATAACAATAATAATAAAGGATAATATTCTCTATCACTCTAGTGGTATTGCCCGAGGGGACGAGATGCTGGAGATGCGGCCGCGTCGCTTAAATATACACGGCGATGGAGATGAATATCATGAATATGATGAATAGAATTTTGGTGTTAATTCCAAGCTTATCCAGGAAACGCCCGTTATGTCGTCGCTCCTCTCTTATTATTTTTCCTTTTTTTTGTCCTCCTACTCGTACTTCTGGTCCTTCTCCGGTAGTTACCAGTGTCCTTGTTCCTCAGGACTAGATGCTCCTTCGGATCCTTTATGCTCTCCAGACACTCCTCACTCTCTTTGTTTAAATACTGCTGAGATAGTTGTAGTTGAAGGCCTTGTACCTCGTACTGTGTGCCTTGTGGTTTATCCCAATTACCAATTGGTCAACTTTAATTGTGTTATGGCACTCAAATAACTTCAAGCGTACTTTTAATTATTCAAAACAATAATAAAAAAAACTGTTATTCAATTCAAAGCTTCCGCTTGACATAGGACAATAATGTAAAAAATTTGAAGATAAAAATCACTTTTGTCTGACCGAAAGTATCTAGTATCCATTTTTTAGGGTAAGGTTTTGTCATTTTAGGTTGAAGGACAATTACTCAATAACGTCGACATACTATCTTTCTCTCTCTACACACACATTTACTAAATTCTACTGGCATCATCGACCCTCTGGGGTGTATCCCAGACAATACACCCGATACACACACACAGAGACACAGACACATCTGGTGGGCACATCAAACATATCCGAAACTGCTATCTAACACAGTGTTTCATTTTGGAGATGTTATACAGCACCCACAGACATTGATGACTATGATGATGATTATGATGATGATGGTGATAGGGTTCGGATAGGAACTGGTGTCTAGGCAAGTCGGAAACACTCCCAGTAAGTACAAAACACTTGAACTCCAAGTGTGCTATGTTATACGTTATATCATACTACTCTATATAGTATACTTTTACTTAGACCATCCTGCTGCTTGTAGACTCTAACAAGGGTCGTGTAAATTACGCTAAGGAAGTTTTATCAGCCTCTCACGTTTCATCAATAAATTTAGATTTTATTCTATTAATTTAAAAACTTTTTCAAGCTAATTTCATTCATTGTTTGTCATTATCGACTTTAAAAATAATTTGTTCCTGTACTGTCGTAAAATAATAATTAATTATTGGTACAATTACATTAAATAATAATAATAATAATAATAATAATAATAATAATAATAATAATAATAATAATAATAATAATAATAATAATAATAATAATATAATAGGATTATTTAGTTTTCTAGTGAAGCATCTATAATTAAACCAACGCATTAGAATTCGAATGTGCTCCATACAACAGACAGAGCAACTGCCGACTGGCACTGGTGCTGCTAGTGACTGCACTAGGGTGTGTGCACCCTCGCAGTGGTACGATCGATACACGAAGAAGGGAATACAATTTCCAAGCGGATTCGCGCTGCGTTCTCCCTTCTCTACACCATCATCTATGTGTATCTTTATCTTTCTCTATCTCGCTCTGTTCTATTCTGTTCGACTCTCTTCTCCACTTCGGCACTCAATTCTACTCTTTGTGTTCTCATGTGCGCCCCAAGTGTAAGTGTAAGTGCCAGAATAACCAACGAAAAAATAAAACGTTTAAAAAAAAAAAAAAAAAAAAAAAAAAAAAAAAAAGTCAAAAGAACGTGGACGTATAAAGATAAAAATAAGAAATAAGAGTATGATTCGAAGCTTTAAAACGGCTTTTCGAGGGTTTTATCCATTGTCTCATGGGTAAACGGTAAAAAGGTTTTGGGTGTGTCTTATAATTTATCCGGCTAAATATTTCTTTTTCTCAAAGAGCATCTCGAGACTCGTATATATTTAAATACGTACTGAATTTTTATCAAATAAATAAATAAGCTCCTCGCTCTATCAATTTATTTATTTTTTGTCCAATTGCTGGTTCTTTAATAAAAAATAATCATACGTAATAACAATAATGATAATAATAATAATAAACAACTCACGTTGCGTTGCCGGCGGGTGGGCACATTGCCCAGGGGCGTCGATGAGAAAGGACGGACGAGCTACCGGACACCGGATCGCAAATATATGTGATGATAAACGATGTGCGACGACGACGACGACGACAACGACGACGTCGACGACGACGATAAGGATAAGCTGTTGGTATTTATTATTGGTGTAAGTCTGAGAGACTCACTACCGGCTTCCGTTTCGCACTCACCATCGTAAACGGTACCAATCCTCAGTCTTTTACACTTTGAGCAGGTTAAAAAAAACATTCCAGCGTTTTTTAACTATTTATCGTTAATGTTGATTGTAATAATCAATCTTTGTTGCTTTAATCACTCCAGTAGTCATCTTACAATCATTCTTCAATACTATTATTATTATTAATATTATTATTATTATTATTTCGTAAATGAAACTAACTGCTACGTCTTGTAAAACACC
This sequence comes from Cotesia congregata, assembly GCA_905319865.3. NCBI lineage: Eukaryota > Metazoa > Arthropoda > Insecta > Hymenoptera > Braconidae > Cotesia > Cotesia congregata. The sequence continues at coordinate 7,959,941 of CAJNRD030001123.1, read as the reverse complement.
AACACTCACTTAATATTTATTATTATTATTATTATTATTATTATTATTATTATTATTATAAATATATTATTTGAATATATATTAAAACACAAAAACAGCACCGTCACGAGATGAAAAAACACTAAATAACAATCACTATTAATAATAATAATATTATTATTGTATTATTCACGAATTTAAACTGTTTGCGCTAGCACCAGCATTTAAATAATTTTTTAACCATCATCATAACCATAATAATAATAATAGCTGTTGTTGTTATTATTGTTGTTGTTGTTGTAAATAATGTAATTGGTGACGCTTTTATGATTGTTCCTTGGATTGTTTCAAAATTAGTTATTTCAAAATTAGTCGGTGAGGTTGTTGACGTTTTTTTTAATACTGTTGCTGCGGCTGCTACTGCTACCAAAGTTAAAAATGTCGTCGTCGTCATCGTAATAATAAACTTAAGAATAATAATCGTTGTCTTGGATCTCGATTCGTCTTTAAATAACCTCACGATGCAACCAAATAATTTAAAATCCACCTCAAGATGATAAACTCGTTTAACCCAACTCAGTATCGTGTTACTCGGTTTACTAGTGACCCTCTTCATGTCACGACTACCTGTATTAACCCACGTCATTGTCCTCAACATCATTATCACTGGTTTATTTTTTTCATATAAAAAATAAAAACTAAATTTGTTTTTTTAAATAAATAACCCAACAGAACTACATCTAATATATTAAATATATTTTATGCTAACGCCTCAATCCACCGCGCCCGTATTATTTTTTTTTAAATAAATTTTTCAACACCAAAAAATTCAACAATTTTAAAAAAATCATTTTTTTTTTTTTAAAGATTTATCATTTTTTGTTCTTGAGAACGTTCAAGTCGTTGAGCGTATCTTGTATCTACCGGTAGTTGATGATAAAAACACTTGAGAAACAAAATCCAAAATTTTAAAAATAAAAGTAAATAAATAGTATCCTAGGACACTATGTTATCATTAATTATAATAATAATAATAATTAATAGTAATCCATCACTGTACCACTTAATTCACTACTAAAACAGTCTGATAAACAAAATTCCTTTGGAATATCAATTATTTAATTTACGCATAACAAAAAAAAACGTGATGATCGGCGTCGTCGTCGCGATAATGATACCGCTGACATGCACAACCACCCGCGAGGACACTCCCTGGACATGATCGCGTCTAAAACGTTCAACAACCGCACACCAGAGTCTACCAACGGCCGCCCACCTTAGTACTGACGCTAACCGCTTTGTGCCTTGGTGGGTGTTGTGCCGTCGAGCCGCGCGCGTCGGTGCTGCTGCTGCTGGTGCTGCTGCTGTGATGCTGTATAACGGGGAAAAAAAGCCACGAGAGCGATAAAGACACCAAGAATTGGTGTGTCCTTTGAATGAGCGAGACAGTGAATGAGTAAAAGCCATGCAAGCACCAGTACAAGCAGCACCCTCACTCTACTGGTTGAACTACCACCACCACCACCACCACGACCATCGCCAGTGTTGACTGTTTCCACCACCACGACTACCCGGCTGACGGTCTGAGGGTGGTAGTAGGTTTAGAAGGGAGTAAAATCCGCGCCCCCAGTCGACACTGGGTGTTAGACGAAGAGAGCTGAAGAGAGCAACCTGCGCCAGACCCGGGAGCCAATACCAATCCCATGTGCGAATAATCGTCGTGTTCGTTGTTCGTTGTTCGTAAAACGTCACGATCTTACCCGATCCTCGACGATCTTTTACGGAATCTGACGATTCTGTTTTTGGTCCGGTCTTAAACGTGCTACCATGTGCCAGCTAGAGGCAGCACTGACACCACTGACAGCCCAAAAAGACAACAACTATCTTGTCCTACTCAATCCTCCTTCAGATGCCCTCAATTACTCTATTTTGCCTTTCACTCTTCTTATATTCTTCATTGTTTTATTTTTTCAGAGCTCGCAGTGTCCCTATGGGAAGATCAAGGGGTAGGTTGACTGCTTTGTAAAGATACAGGGCGTTGACTGAGATACTGAATTGAGATCTAATGGAAATAGCAGAGTCGGGGGAACCCTATCAACCAAAAACAGATGAGACACAGTAGAATGATTGTCTGGGCTCTTTTTTATCTACTCAAATAAAACGTATGTTCCTATGGTTCTTTTAGGGTGTTATTCTTGTTATTATTGTATGCTTTCTACACCCTAAATGTCAGCGGATGATTCATATGGGGATAGACTTTTATATAGGACATTGGGTGATTGGGTGATGCGTCATTGCCTTAGGGTTCTCGGAATTTAGGTCAATTGCATACGGGGTTTCTATGGATTTTTTTTTTTTCATTATTCTCTTTGGAAAATATTTATTTTTCTATTACAAAAGATAGTTCCGAAGAGCAAATTCACTCAATAAATTATCTTTAGACTTTGAGGAAAAAAGAACATTTTGGATTGGCTTATTGATTCTATTTGAATAATAAAAAAGCTTATATTAGATCAGAGTAATAAAGCAGTAATGATTGATGATGTATGGAATTTTTATAAATTAAAAAGGGTTAAATATTATAAATAGTGGTTATCAATGTTTGAGAGAAACAAATCGGTAGTGGAAATATGGAAACAGAGACTGGGTAGAAGTCGATTGGAATATTAGTGGTTGCCCGAAATATTCAACAGACAATATAACAGCGAGATGACCACACGCATCATCGTGTGTCTATGATTAAATAATTCAAATGCCGAGTTGTACTGTTGTACTGGCATACCGGTGAAATTTGAAATAGATGGTGATGATGATGGTGGTCTGTCGATAGAAATCCTACAACCTACGATCAACCAAATTGACGAACCAAACACTGTTACACAAATACATTTGCACATTCTTGATTTCTGTGATGAATATCTCGAGTAATTTCTAATACCCAAACTAAACCTCTTTTTTTAATATTCACGGTCTCAATTAAATAGATTTTATCAATGAAATAAAATAATGATTGTTATTGACTTGTGAAAATTATAAAAAGTCTAGAGGCTCTTACTTTTTTATTGAGATGCTAGTGAAATAAAAATAAAATCCTCTTAAGCTTGACGTATTTACTTTATGACTCTCTTAGTTATTTAAGCGGTTAGATTTTCTTCAAGTTGTACAGATCAACGCCAAGGGTGAGAAAAATCAAAATTTGGATTCATGATTCTGTAAAACTTTGAAATTATAAAAAGAAAAAATAAAAAAAAATTTATTATTAAATTTGACTGCAAGCTGCAGGGAAAGATCATCAGAATAGTGATTGATTTTAACAGAAGATTTTTTTTCTCTGCCGTTAAGCTTTTAGGGGAGAAATTAGGGGAGAAAATGCTTTTAAAAAAATTATTTGTTGAGTAAAAAAACATCAAAAGAGAAAATTAAGCTTAAAAAATAAATTAAATTACATTTATTCCCACTTTATTTTTAAAATAATCATTTTTAATTGGAATAAAAAATTCAGGTGTTGAAATATTTAATAAAAAAATAAAGTGTCAGCAGTATGTGTGTATTATAAATCTTTAAATAGTTAACAAGCTCGATATCTGTAACATTTTCGCTATCAACAAATCTAGTTGGTGTTAGCCGTCGATCGTGTCGAACGTGCGTGACTTTGCCCCATAGAAAAAGTTATTTTACGATTATGTACTTCCGCTACTCTAGCTTCTTATACTACTACTAGTACTAGACAAAAAGAAATAAAATAAAAAAAAAAACGTAGGAGGTAAAAATGTAGCAGATAGATAGATGGTCGCGTACACCAGCAATTGCTGTATAGACTACTACCACTTACTCTCTGTACATGTATAAAGTAAGAAGATAGTTGAAGCTAGACGTGAAAACAGAGCCAATAGATTGCCCGTATAGTACGACGAGTCTTTCGATTTCCGGCAAGTACGTGTAACGTCAATGCGACACTCTTCACTGAATCTTCGTCATCCCACAAGATATTGAGCTTGTTCTCACCATTAAACATACAATGTACTTTGCTCATACTTACATCATCGCTTTTTCTCACCGATCTTCCGTAAAATTTCACAAAATCTAATATTTAATGATTAATGTTTAACATTATAATAGAAAAAGGAAGATAATTAACAATCTCGGAAAATTTTCATTAAAACAAATGTCATCTAGAAAGTCAGACGGGCTCTAAATTATCTCATACCACAGGAACTAAACTCTCAGCTGGGCAAACCAACCTTTAGAGCATGAACAAACCAACACACCAAAGTTTAAACAACAACAGAAAAAAATTTAATGAAATTTAAGGTTATTTTGTATGAGGAGTCTGATGTTAAATAGGAAAAGTCGCGTCCTAAAAGTAAAATCATTAGACCTTATAACCCCCAGGGACATTGACCTCGGGCTGACTGCAGTGCTGTTTTAGATGTAAACTTGTCTTGAAACATTAATTACACCCCCTTTATCTTCCGGAGGTATAAACTTGTAAGAAATACTACCAACAGTTAATGAAACTATTTTTATTTATTTAAGCCAGTTAATGAAACATTTTTTTACTTTTATTATTTTCGTTATCCGATCTTCATTACAGGCTTTTTTAGTGCCTTTGAATTTTTTAACATGAAAAAACATTCCCGGTATTTTAAATGCATGAACTCGGTCACGTGTGTGCAACGTTGCTTATTTCGAGGATATTTCGAGCAAACGAGAGATACAAAAAAAAATATTATTTTTTAAGGGGCAAGAAACAGAAATACAAGTTGAAACTGAACCTCAAGGAAGGCTGAATATTGTCTCTGGGGTCTCATATTCCGTTTCACAGTGTCGTCCGTCAGTCCCCGTGATGATTCACTCGAGAATTTCGATCTCTTCTTATAACGATCCAGACATAGATAGGAATATGCCGTATTTTCTGTAATGTTTTTCTTTTATTTCGTTTTATCTTGTTGAAGTCAACGAATTTCATACCAATATAATGATACCAGTTACTGTTTTATTGAGAGTAAAAATATATTTCCATCAATAAAGTCAATTAATTTATTGATTTAATTAAGCCAGTTAGAGCTGGAGAGAGAAAAAATATAAATAACAACGAATAAAATGCCAATTTTATCCAACTGTTTTCATGATACGAAGAGTAATAAATATTGAAATCGTTTATTTTGTGTAAGCAAGCGAGTGTAGCATATCCGGGCATGAGCATTAATGTACCAAAAAGATACTAAACAACGATACTAGCGCTACATACCAAACTTTGTTTTGGTTCGTGTGTATATATATATATATATATATATATATATTGGTGTGTTATGTTATATTAACACGCGCCTGGAGGCCAGGAATTTTCTCACAATGGATGGACTGTGTTGGTGTACATGTAGTAGGGAGTTCACCTGCGAATCCACATTTGAAAGCTGCACCTGTGAAATCCACTGGGAACCCTTTCTCTGTACTGTGGAAAAGGATAAATCCGAGGTTAAAGGGTACAACCAGCAGGCCGAACAATGTGGAACAAACGTGTATGCGCATCCCTTATGAATTTCATCCGCGAGTAAAGAGGAGAAGGCCAGTTACCTTCCACTAAAAGTATACCAGAATAGTAATATGGCCAAGAGACTTCTACCCTTTCTCTCTTTTCAGTTATAGGTAAGATGCAAGATAAGAGATAGAATATAATATTGCTGGAGGAGAGTCCAACAGTTAGAGCAAGAGCAAGACCGAAAATCCTCATGTTCATCCTGTGTCCTCTTTCCCTTTCCCTTCTCCGGCGGCGTTGTCTACCCCCGACACTCAAATAATTCATTTCCCTCCGAACTCACCCCTGTCTCGTTTCACAGGCGCCACAGACAATTTGTAAGATTCTACCAATGCTATCCCAAGGAGAAAAAATAAAAAAAAATACAGCAAACACTATTTTTAGCCCACGCCCCAACATTTATTTTTCAAAATTTTTTCTTTTATTCCTACTGCTACTTATTCATCGATTCTATTTCATTACCTTTCAAAAGAAACTTTTTTTTTATTTTTATTACAAGAATTTTTTTTTATTTCACTGTGAAAGATTAATTATTTTGAATACACCGGTCGGTCTTTTATTTTTAAAATATTAATTGTTTTTTTTTTTAATTAAAAATATTTAAAAGTCAAATATTGATTGTAAAATAAACAAAGTAGATATTTAATTAGAAAAAAAAAAGTTTTGTTGAAAGATTAACAATAAAGTGAAAGAAAAAATTAAAAAAGAAAAAAGAAATTAGTATCTGGTGTACAATAGAGCATATGTGAGAGTAAAATGAACCCAGAAGTGGATTCTGCGCATCTAATAGAAGATTACAGCGAGAAGAAAATTGTGGTGAGTAGCGCAGTCGCGTATCGATCAGAACCCCTTCTCTAGATGAAAATTAAACGGGGAAACTAACGCGCACCCTCTTAATTCTGGCTCCAGTGGTCCACCGACCGCGCGGACCGTCACCATCATTTAATCTTGCTGTCATTTTTTTTTATTTTTCACATCACACATCTTACACTTTTATCTTAAATCAGCCATCCGATTAAATTTGCGATTTATTTATTTCCTATCTTTAAACCAACCCAACCCTGTATTAGCGGGCTTTTTTGAATCAGTGAGCTAGTGAACTAAAACTACCAGAGCCACAACAAAATAAATAACAACAATAATAAATTTATTTATAAAATTCTAATAAATTGCATTTAAAACAAGTGTCAAAACTTTCAGGTCGATAAACTATTTTATTATTTTTGGAAACTAAAAATTTGTATGAAACTCACGCAACAGGTTCATTGGCTAAACGATTTAAGTGTATAGACAGGTTGTGTCAGAAACGACAAGCGACGGATCGACGGTTTTATTTTATCTAGGCGGATTTTTTACCTCAACTGTTGCTAAAATTATACCTAATTAGCCGTAGATCAACAAACTTTAAATTATTTTAATTGCCAGATAAAAAATTAACTAGATGTGTATAGAGTTCAAATTAAATATTGATGGATGCAAATTCGATCGATTAAATGATAACTGAGGCGAATTAACATAAATTTGATGTTTGATTAGAGAAATGTAGGCACTAAATGAAAGGATTAGTCTATTGGAGAGTACATTCGACGATTGACCGAATGAAAACAAACAATTGCACCGCGTGGACGCGCAACTGTAACTAGTCTAGAAACACGTGTGAGATGATAATTATGAGTATGATTTACGGGAGATTAATTATTATTACACTTGCCTTAGGCGTCTGTTATTGTAACCCAGATGCTAAACGACTTTATGATGATTTACTCTCTAACTATAATCGATTAATTCGCCCGGTCTCTAACAATACCGACATCGTTGTTGTCAAACTCGGGCTGCGTTTATCTCAATTAATTGATCTGGTAAGTAAATTAATCTGTACTTTAATCAATAAGCAATAAATTAAATTAAAATTTTGTTTCAGAATCTGAAGGATCAGATATTGACGACAAACGTTTGGCTCGATCACGTAAGTTTCTATTTAAATTAATATTGATGCTCATAAATGATTTAATTTTAATTTAGTTGGATAGATAAATATAATGTGACATTAATTTATTGTTTTGTATACAGGAATGGCAAGACCACAAATTCCGTTGGGACCCGAACGAGTACGGTGGTATGAAGGAACTTTATGTCCCCAGCGAACACATTTGGCTGCCAGATATTGTTTTATACAACAAGTACGTGTTTCATTTCATTGATAATTATTATAAGTTTTATCTATTGAATGTACTAGTGTTTAAAAAATTTTTTACAGCGCTGATGGGGAGTACGGAATAACAACAATGACAAAAGCTGTGTTACATTACACCGGTAAAGTTTTATGGACTCCACCGGCTATTTTTAAATCTTCATGCGAAATAGACGTAAGGTATTTTCCGTTTGATCAGCAAACATGCTTCATGAAATTCGGATCGTGGACTTATGATGGTCTTCAGGTAATTGTTTATCTTGACCCAATTATTTAATTTTTTAATTTATATTCATTGACTATTAAATTTAAGGGTAATTATGCAGAAGTGGGGCCCTAACTATTTTTGAGTGTAAAAAATCGAAAAATTTATCTTTTTGAATATTTTTTTTTTTGACATTGTTTTTCTTCTTGATTTATGATAAAAATGATAAAAAGGATGAAAATGAAATATTTTGTAATTTTTCTTCTTTTGAAGTTCAAAAATTTACGATTTTAAGTTTTTTTTAATGAAATGGTGACGATACTATTTTTTCCGATTATTGAAATATTTTTTTTTTTGAAAGAACGATAAAAATAGAATAAATTAGAAAAAAAAAATTTAGAATATCATAAGTTGAAATCGTAAAATTCAATTTTCGTACTTTTTATCATTTTTATCATAAATCCGCCGTGAAGAAGAACAATTTGAAAAAAAAAATCAATTTTTTATTTTATTTCAATTTTATTTAAAATGGGTGGAGCCCCAGTTCTGTACACAAAAAACAAATTTCTTGCACCAAGAAAATTTTAAGGAAAACGAAAGTTATTTTGGAGCAAGAAAAAATTTTCTTGGCTCAAGAAACTTTGACTTCATTCAAAAAATTTTCAACCTTCCTTAATATTTTCTTGAGCCAAGAAAATTTACACTCCAGTCAAGAATTTTTTTTTTCAGTGAACATAATTACCAATTTAAGTAATAAACTATTTCAGATTGATTTGAAACATATAAACCAAAAATCGGGAAATAACAACGTTGAAATAGGAATGGATCTACGCGAATACTACCCTAGTGTCGAATGGGACATTCTGGGAGTTCCAGCAGAACGCCATGAAAAATTTTATCCGTGTTGTTTGGAACCATTTCCGGATATTTTTTTCAACATAACATTACGCCGAAAAACACTATTTTATACGGTTAATCTTATAATTCCCTGTGTCAGTATATCGTACTTATCAGTATTAGCATTTTACTTGCCCGCGGATTCTGGAGAAAAAATAGCTCTGTGTATTAACATTCTCCTGTCGCAAACAATGTTCTTTTTACTGATATCCGAAATAATACCGTCGACGTCATTAGCGTTGCCATTGCTGGGAAAATATTTACTTTTCACAATGGTATTGGTCGGATTGTCCGTTGTCGTAACAATTATAATACTCAATGTACATTATCGTAAACCCAGTACACATAAAATGGCGCCGTGGGTTAGAACGGTGTTTATACGAAAATTACCGAAGTTACTATTAATGCGAGTACCCGAAAATTTGCTGAATGAGCTGGCGGCTAATAAAATCTACGGACGAGGAAAGGCCGCTAAAAAAACCAAATTCGAAGCTGCCATTTCAGCGGCTATGAGATCGCCGTCAGTGATGTCGTCTCCTGAATCGATAAGGCGCAGAGGTAATTATTATCCAGATAAAAATGACATTTATTTTGTTAAGGGTAGTGATTGGATGATAAAAGATTTTTAAAAATGAATTTAGGTTGCAATGGATTACACACGACTTCTGGAAACAGATTTATTGGTCTAGAGGCTGGAATGGCCGGATATAATGGACTTCCGACTGTCATGTCGGGTCTGGATGAGTCTATGAGTGATGTAGCACCGAAAAAAAAATTTCCTTTCGAGTTGGAGAAAGCTATTCACAATGTCATGTTCATTCAGCATCACATTCAACGTCAAGACGAATTTAATGCGGTAAATTATTATCTATATTATTAAGAGAATAAGAAAAATTTTGTGTCCAGGATAGTCATATGATAAAATCGGTTTTTTTAGTTAAATTTAATGTCATTGCAAATGTCTTGATTTGAATTTGTGCATTTTCAAGGTTTCATATCATTCTCACTGATAGTCAATTTATTATAAGTATTTAGGCTGCATTCGAAAATACTCTATCTCTAGATTTAAGAAATGACCTCGTATCTTGTGAACTATTGACATTTTTAAAGATATAAGCTCATCCTGATGTTACACTCATCAAGACCTTTCATTTGAGTACCCACATCAATTTTTCATATATTTTATATATTTATATATATGTATATATGAAAAATATATAAAAATGCCTGTGGGTACTCAAATGAAAGCTCTTGATGAGTGTAATATCGGGATGAGCTTCTATCTTTAAAAATGTCAATAATTAAAAAAGTACAGTGCAATTTAACAAAAGTCATTATTTAATAAAGCAAAATTTTAATTATTTATAGCTCACATGTCACGGCAGTCACATAATGATTGCAAGGTTGCTAGTTTTTATTACTAATTTTATTAATTTAAATTATAATATTTTATTTTTTTATAATTTAGGAAGATCAAGATTGGGGATTTGTTGCGATGGTACTCGATCGTTTATTCTTGTGGATATTTACAATAGCCTCGATTGCTGGTACATTTGCCATTTTATGCGAGGCACCCTCACTTTACGACGATACGAAACCTATCGACATGCAGCTATCTGCTATCGCTCAACAGCAATTTCCGCCGCGCAACCCGACTTTACTCAAAGGTATTCTACCGCAGCGTGCAGACTAAAAAATTATTTAAACTTTTAAGGAAAGTCAACTCAAAAAAATAACAATAAACAACTCGATAAGTTTAAAAATAAATTTTATTATCATTTGAATATGTAATTTTTCTTTTAATCTTTAATTTATATAACTTTGGTTTTATAACAGATAAATTTTTTGATTAATCCAAACTATAATATTTTATCAATTAAATAACTAATTTAAAAAACAATTTATACATTGTCAATGTTAAGCGTCAATTTGTAATATAAAAACAATCAAACTATATCAAAGGTTCATAATATCGTACAAGTATTTAGCAATTATTTATTATTTATTTGTATTATGTAATTTAATTATTTCTGTCGATACAATTTAATAAAAGTATGTAATTGTATAAGATAATTATTAAGACAATTGATACGTAAGTAATAATTATAGATAAGACTTTTTATAGTTTCTTTCCTAAAAAAAAATTTAATATTAATTATAAGTATTAATAAATTGTTGAATAAACCGTATAACGAAACTTTTCGACTTTTTATTGTAATAATACAGTTAGTACGTTTAGAATTTATAAAGTTGAATTACAAATAATAATAATAATAATAATAATAATAATAATAATAATATTCAGATGTATTTGTTAATGATTCAAATAAAAAAAACGTGTTTTTGTTAAAAATATACACCCATGTTTATTTATGTAATTATATATTTATGATATCTATGTCAACAAGATTACGAGTAAAAAAAAGTTAAAAAAAAGCAAATCAAGTCATCTGTGTGGATTGACGGAAAATGTTTAAATAAAATACATATTAATTTTTTATGACAAAACATTTAACTTAATTTATGTATGTCAATCATTAATTCGAATGTAAATGATTTATTAAATAACATTTGAAGCTAGGTGATATGTTTTCATTAATATATTTATTATTATTATTATTATTACTATTATTATTATTATTATTATTATTATTATTATTATTATTATTATTATTATTATATAATAATATAAGCAAAAGTGACCGCTTAAAAATTAACCATTTAATTAAAATTGTTAATCAATAAGTGGCAAATGAAACGATAATTTTTATTTTATTCAGATTTATTATAAATAATAAAAACGTTTTTAGTATAAAAAATATATAAATAATTTTTAAAATTCAATTGAGTAATAAAAAATAAAAAACAAATTTATTTAATATGCCAGTACGATAACAATTAATATATATTTTTTTTTCTTACAACGAATATCTTCATTGGGAAGATAAACTTCTAACTTGAATTAAAATCATATGGAGATACTGATCCGCGACTATCTCATGTTTGTACAAATAAAAATAAGGAACAATAATAATAATGGAATATTGTGGAGTCTGAGTTAATAATCACATTGGAACATGCAAAACTTATTATCATTATCAATATCGTCAGCAAAACTTATAGGTAATTATTTTTAATTGACAAATATATATCAATAGAAGCATTGTCATTGCGGAAAAAATATATGAATACATATATAGATATATCAATTGATTAAAATTAGTTACATTATAATTATACTTTTCATTTTTTTGTTGCATTAGACACCTTCCAAGTAAAGCGTTTATCTTATGTCATGGTCATAACAAATCCAGCATAATTTATTCAATCATCGCTGATTCAATTATCAGAGACCGGACTTTAGTTTCTTTTAAAAAAAATAAAACATTTTTAATTAGTTAATTTTTTTTTTAAATAGTTATTAATATAGACTTGTAGACATATAATATATATTTATAATTTTAGTATTTAATATTAAGTCAACTAATATAAAATTTAAACTCTGACCGCCATCAATCGTCTCGACGGCTCGAAACCTTTCCACGTTCCGATATAAATTTTACAACGTGGACAAAAGTGATGCACTGTCATGAAATAATTTGTACAGTACGGTAGACACGAACATAAGCAACACCTGTAATAAAATAAAGTTTATTATTCAACATATTCCATTTGAAAAAAAAAAAAAAATTAAATAAATCTATATTATTAAGAGAATAAAAAAAATTTTGTGTCCAGGATAGTCATATGATAAAATCGGTTTTTTTAGTTACATTTAGTGTCATTGCAAAAGTCGTGATTTGAATTTGTGCCTTTTCAAGGTTTCATATCATTCTCACCGATAGTCAATTTATTATGATAAGTATTTAGGCTGCATTCGAAAATACTCTATCTCTAGATACATAATTAAAAAATGACCTTGTATCTTGTGAACTATTGACATTTTTAAAGATATAAGCTCATCCTGATGTTACACTCATCAAGACCTTTCATTTGAGTACCCACATCAATTTTTCATATATTTTATATATTTATATATTTTACAAATACCATATACATAAAATATATAAAAAATACCATGTGGGTACTCAAATGAAAGCTCTTGATGAGTGTAACATCGGGATGAGCTTATATCTTTAAAGTTGTCAATAATTAAGAACTGACATTGCTATATTGTCAAGCAATAATATTTTTAAAGATATAAGCTCATCCTGATGTTACACTCATCAAGACCTTTCATTTGAGTACCCACATTATTTTTTCATATATTTTATATATTTATATATTTTACAAATACCATATATATAAAATATATAAAAAATGCCATGTGGGTACTCAAATGAAAGCTCTTGATGAGTATAACATCGGGATAAGCTTATATCTTTAAAATTGTCAATAATTAAGAACTGACAATGCTATATTGTCAAGCAATGATATTTTTAAAGATATAAGCTCATCCCGACATTACACTCATCGAGACCTTTCATTTGAGTACCCACATCAATTTTTCATATATTTTATATATTTATATATATATGTTATATATAAAAAATATATGAAAATGCATGTGGGTACTCAAATGAAAGCTCTTGATGAGTGTAACATCGGGATGAGCTTATATCTGTAAAAACGTCAATATTTAAAAAAGCACAGTGCAATTTAATGAAAATCATTACTTAATAAAGCAAAATTTTATTTATTTATAGTTCACAAGTCACGTCAGTCACATAGTGGCTGCAAGGTAGCTAGTAAATATTAATTATAGAAATGTTACCCAAGAATACAAAGAATAAGACAACAGATGTGAGCCATTGGTTGATGGTCAGAAACTGTTGATGTTTTGATGTCGGTTAGACAAGAAGGACATTGCATTTTGACAGGACTTGAGGCCAATGTATAAGTCCCAGATGGACGAACCATTCGTACTTCTGAAGTTATTGGATACGATGGAGGTAAATTACGTTGTGATGTATAATCAAAAGGACCTGCTCCATCAATATTTGGTGGTGGAACATCTATTTTAAAAAAAAAATATTTAATAATAAATACATGGCTACTATTCCTAGAATAGTTTGCTTATATTTTATTTAACTAGAGTATAACTCAGTGAATCTAAATTTAAATTCATCTCCAACTTGATAATCATTGATTATTTTTATATTCATTGAATTATTCGATAAAAAAAAAAATTCAATGAATAAATCTTCGATAAAATAAAAGAACAATTAATCGTAAAATTATCATACAATATTTAATACAATAAATTTTAATTATTAATAAAGTAATTTTAGAGATAAAATAGTAATTTAATTAATAGAAGAAAAGATAAATATAATATTTGTTTGATATGATATTGAGAAGCATTGGAATGTATATTGCATCGAATTGCATTATCCGTTCCTGACGAATAGAAGAGTGAAGGCGAAAAGTTCAATATCAGTGCCCAGAGAGATAACTCTCGTATCATTGATGCGATACGTCACTCGTACGGTGACATGAGGAATTTAAATAAAAATAAAAAACGATAAAAGTCCCACCCGACCTACCGGCCATCCAAATAAATAAATAAATAACAGTGTCAAAAATTCACGAATAAAACAACTATCAAGTTCCCAACGGTCCTGTTTGTTATTTCCGTCCATGAGCATATATTTATTTAGTCCAGGCATTTTTAATTACATCTAGTCTTCCTCTGTTTCAAAAATTAATTTTAATTGTTCTAAAAGGAGAAAAAAAAAATAAGTGCTGAGGTAATGATTAATGAAGATTAGTAATTAAAATAATGAAGGATTAAGGATTTACTTACCGTGGAATCTGAGGATAAGGACAAATTTGTCAGGATAAAAATTAATTATCTCTTCTCTCTTCCATTTAATTTTTTTTTAATATTCACAAAAATAAATGGTAATTATTTACAAGTGGGGTCCACCCTATTTTTGGCCATATTTAGGTTAAAAATTAACATTTTTTAATATTTTTTTTTATTCTGCTTGTTTTTACTGCGCATTTATGATAAAAAATGTCGTGAAAGAAGATTTCGATAGCTTTTTTACCTTCAAAAGTTGGAAAAAATTTTGGCTCTCATGTTTTTGGATAAAATTTCCATTTGATCTTTTTTTGATGTTTTTGATATATTTTTTTTTGAAAAGCACATAAAAAAACGAACAATTAAAAAAAAAAGTTGAATATCACAATTTTCTAAAAAAATTTTTTTTTTTTTAATTTTTCATTTTTTTATGTATTAAAAAAATATATATATCAAAAAATCAAATAAAAATTTCATTCAAAAAAATGAAAATTAAAATATTAGACCTTACTTGTAAATAATTACCAAATAAATAAATAAAACAAAATAATTTAGTCAATTATTAATAAAATTAATGATGGGAAAAAATGGTTAAATAAAAATTAATAGCGAGCAAAGGATTGTAAAATAAAAAATAGGTGAAATAAAATAATTTAAAAAGCTGAAGAGTGAATTTATCATGTGAAAAAATGTTGATTAGCATAAAGCCGTATAATAATCGCATTAATATAAGCATTAGTAGTACATAGCAGTGCAGTGAGTATTAATTCATAACCATGAGATATCAAAAATAGAATATAATGGGAGTTTGTGTATATATTTATAGACATACACTACAAATCTCTGCAGATGACACTGATATGAGTGCTTTTAAATGATGATACTCGAATTTAATAATTCATTTGTCAATGAAATTGGGTCAAAATAATGAAACAATTAACCGTTGGCCATGGTTAATAATTATCTTATAATTATTTAATGTTTTTAATTAAAAATATTAATTTAATAATTGAATAATAACTTACAGGGAGCGTTCAAAGGTACTCGGGAATCTCCAGGATACGGTAAGACATTTATTGGCGCAATTGAAGGATTAGGCATAGGCATTGGCATGGTCATTGATTGGGCCATTGCTTCTTCATATGAAGGTGGAAGAGCTGGGGGTGGCGCCGAGGGTGCCATTGCTCCTGAAGTTGCTGGAACTCCTGGAGAAGGTGCTGGCATTGACGACATACTCGGTTGATTTTTTTCCATATCTACACAGAAAAAATAATGTTGTTGAATCAAGTATATAATTTTGAAGAACTTAACTCTTCTTGATTTGAGTAGAAAAATTCTTGAACTAATAAATTTTTCTTGATTTAAGGAAATTTTACTTGATTAAAGAATTTTTCGTCTTCATTCAAGACAATTACTTATTTATTTATTTATAAAAAAACGCCCTCGGCAATTTACAACAATATGTTACATTTTTATGTGTAGAATGTTTAGTAATGTTTATATACAATAAATAGTGTCTGTAAAGAGAAGATAGACTTAAAAAATTTAAGAAATTTTTTTTTTAAATTTGAAAGAAGAGAAAAACAAAACGAAAAAAAAAAAAACTTTTAGTAATTGATAATTGATAATCACTAATTTATAGTTTATAATCACTATTTGTACACCTGGAATGTTTTTATTTTAGAATCACCCTTTTTGCTTCACTTTTTATTTGTACCCTTTTCAAAATTATTATCGTAGTTCAAGAATTTTTCTCTCGAATCAAGTTAATTTTTCTTTTTAGTGTATAGAGTAATTGTAAAAATATTATTAATTTTTAAGGAAAAAAAAATGAAGAATAAGAAGAAGCAAAAAAGGTCATTGTTTTGTATCAGAGAATACATTGACCCAAAATTAATAGTGATAAACAAACTAATAAAAATAGTAATAAATCACAACGATAATTGTGATTGCCTTGAATTTTAAATAATAATTTAACTCTGGTTGGTAAATTATACTTTTTAAAAAGACATTCAACTATTGACAATGAACATTATATTTATATTATTCCCGTCTGACATCTCATTTAAGGCTCGGCATTATTAAGCAATTGGAAAATGACAACCTACATGTACGACAAGTGTTATCACTTATCTTATGTTCATGCATTGTGAATTTAAACCGTAAAATAAATTTTATATTCACGCTGATATCCTCTCGATCTCTGTGCATAAATGCTTACAAATATATATTATTTATAATTGTAGAGTTACGATTAGCTGTTGAATGTCAATTACAGATCGTAGGTCATGTTATTATATTTTTTTTTTTTTTTTAGACTCTAGTCTAAATAATTATTCTTTAATTTAATTACAGCTGTATGTATGTGTTTGTGTGTGTGTGTGTGTTAATATGGAAATTTATAAAAATTTAGTACTCATTTAGTTATGCTGTAAGTTAATAACGCGTGACGGTGAGCAAACAAAGGTAAAAAGTCATGAGTAAAGAAAACATGGAAGTTAATATCTTGAATAATAAATTTAATACGGAAATAAATAATACTTATTAAATTATAAATAAATTCTGCAGAAACGGCTTTAGTGCTGAGTTTTATAATTTATTCCGTACCGGCAATACACTTTTATTTTCAATAGTTTACATTAACACATAAAAAAAAGTTGCGTCATGTCCTTGCACGCAAGTAGAAAGCCACCAGCGCGATTATTATGTAATTGTTTAATTAAATTTGCTGTTAAATTTTTTTTACGCATCTAAGTAATGTAATAATTTGGATTTTTTAATAATAATATATTTAGAAATTATTAACTAATAATAAATAGATAATAGTGAATTGAAAATTATATGTTTTTGTAAACGTCCGCCGATGAATCATTCTCTATTTCAAAATTCAAAATATATAATTTAATATTGATAAGTATTATTATAGTTGAGTCTTTGATTTTACAAAATTAATAAGAAATAATTATTTTAATTATTAGATTAACATAACTATTACACTTCTTGAATATTGATAAAAAATTTATCAGTAAACAGTCTCATAACACGTATTGAAATGAGCCCAAAAAATAACTTTCTCTTAGAATTAAAACCTATAATTAACACTTATACTTTTTTATTTTAAACTCTAGAAAGTTGTGAAAATAATTACAAAATTTTGTTGTTTGTTGTTAGGAAATTGTTTTTTAAATTAATTTTACTTTTAACTGACAATAAAATAAATTTTTTTTTAACAATATCAATATTAATTTTTTGACATTAAATTTAGCTGTCACTACAATTTTTTAATTTTCTTTAACAAATTTATTTCAAAAAATTATTTAAAGAAAAATTGAATTTTTAATTAATTAAAATTCCTATATGTCAATTTTTTTTTGTCATGATTTATTTGTTAAAAAAATTCTCGAATACCTGCTAAATTAATTTTTTTGATTAGATTTATGTAATTGTTATTTTTTTTGATATTTAAAAATTTGAAAATTTTTTGAATTTACTTTAACATAAAATTAAAAAAAACTATCTCTAAAATCTTATAAAAAATTAAAAAAACTGTTAAAATACTGTCTATTTTTTAGATGAAAATAAAGTTAGCCGACATTTCAAAATTTTTACAAATTTTTTATTGAAAAAATTTCAATTAAACAATTAAAAAAAAAAATTCCACTGTCTATTTTTAGATGAAAATAAAGTTAGCCGACATTTCAAAATTTTTACAAATTTTTTATTGAAAAAATTTCAATTAAACAATTAAAAAAAAAAATTCCACATGTAAAAAACTTGAAAAACTATAAGTGCAATTTTTTATAATTATCTTTTTGGTTGTAATTTAATCAATAAAAAAAATCAAAAATTTTTTATATGTCTGCTAACTTCAGTGTCATTATTTTTAGCTATTACAAATAAATATATATTTATATATATGAAATCAACCATCTTTTTCATCTTAGTCTCCTTCTATTGATTAGTTACTACCAATACCTTCAAAATAATACAATCTACCTTTTAAAAAGTTTTGTAACTAAAACTCTTACTTTAAATACATTACTAAATAAAAAATAACAATTATAATGAGTATTACCTTTAAATTTTGATAAATAAATTGCAAATTGTCAAAAACAACTGTCAGCAAAAAAAAGTTATACTCTTATACAAAAACAAATCTCACGGATATTAAATGACACTTGGTGAGAAAATAAATAAAATAACAAAGTAAACAGTTAAATAATAAATACGGAAGTTTAATTAAGTAGTTGCATCACGAGTAAAGGTAAACCGACGACGGTATTAAAAAAAGTAAATAAAGAAACGGGTGAAAGCGCGGCCGCGACGATGAGACACGTCCAATAAGGTCAACAATCACTTAAATATTTACGCCAAAAAAAATTTAACCTTCATGACACCATTACTTTCGAATTAAGACCAAAAAAATCTAAACGTTAATTACAAATGAGCTCTTTATAATCCACCTGTCAAATTAACATTTTGGCGGGAAAATTGCGCCATTTTGTTTCTCCAATTTTTTTCTCATTGATAATTAACCGAGACAATTTTAACCACAAAAAAATAACTTATTATTATTTTCTCAGATCGAGAATTTATTTGTATACAGACGTCTTGACACAATCGATCCACGTGCACTACTGAGCAAGACCACCGAACACCGTTGCGGAGCGTACATGTCATGTTATTTACATACACCAAAAACGCGGGAACGCGACAAGCCTATATTTTTTTCCTACTTCACTTGACACACAATATTCTCACATTTTTTTCACTCTCACTTGTTTCTTTTTCCAAAATAATTATCGCGGACTTAATTAATATTGTTAATCGGAGTAATTATTGATTATTTAAAGATATTCTGTACTTGTTTGAACATGACAGTCAAAATAGGAGAGGGGAGAGGCCGAGATTCCAACCAGTCTGCAGTAAAGACGCGAGCTGACTAACTAGAAGCTTCGCGCGGCTGCGCAGAACTACCAAACTGCCCTCTCTTGTGACGCAGTTTATTTAAAACTAAACCGGGTAATTCAAAATTTCTTGACAAATTCTCTACTGTGCCGACATTTTGAAAACATTTTATCAACTGCAAGTATTTTTACGTTTTTTACACGATGGAATCTTCCAGTAGATGTCCATAATGACACTCCAGGACCTGTAGAGAAGCTGATCTCGATCATCTGGATTGTAATTATTCCAAGTCAAGTGAAAAACATCTAATTATTACGAAGTGAATGTTTTTGTTTTTTTTTTTTTTTTTTTATTACTATAAACAATAAACAAGTATAATTATTTATCCAGGTAAGACAATAATTAATTATTTTTTTAATTTTTCGATATTTCACTTGGTATTTTTGATTTTTTTAAGCCATTAAAGTTAGAAGTCTTGATTTTTTAATTTTTTTTTAACAAACAAGTTTGTTTTTAAAAATTATTTGAAAAAAAATTGCATTTTTAATTTTTTAAATATTCTATGTCAATTTTTTTTCTAATTTTTTTTTCCATAATTTATTTGTTAAAAAAATTATTAAATATTTTCTTAATTTTTTATTTAAATTTATACAAAAAAAAAAAAATTATCTAAAAAAATTTAAATATTAATAAAATAATTTTTTTAGGATTAAAAAACTAAAAAAATAACAATGATGCATTACGGATCATGGATAACCCCCCAACAAATGATGGAGAACCGTTACTATTCCTCAGGATTCATCGAAGATCCGTACCGCCTTCAAAATGATCCTCGTGACGAAGAGTGCGAGCAAACAATCGACGAAACCCACGACACAATAACAACAGCGACCTCGGACGAGCGTAGCTCCAGCGCGGATATTTTCCGACTAGAATTCGCGGCAACTCAGCGTCTCAAGTTAGTATCAAATGCCGAAGGACTCTTCAACCGGCTGGTAGCCAGCAACATCCTCCCACACAACGAGCAGGACCAGATAGAGCAGTGGCTGTGTATGAAGCAAGAGTACGAGGAGTGTATCACTAGCGACGAGACTGCGAGCCTCCAGGGGTATGAAACTACTCGGCGTTCTCTTGAAAGAATCGAGGAGGTTACAGAAACTGATGAAAAGACTGATGAATCCAATCCTGTTCGTATTTCTTCAGACACTTCAATGTCCGACGTAGACGTTGAAGATGATGAGAGTGATATTAATTCCGACAATCCCGATTTTTTGGAAAAACTTGACGAGTGTATGAACAAATTAAAACGCGAGACAGATTTTATTATTGACAATATTGACGACGATAATTTTATTCCTATAATTACTGAACACCTGACAAATAATAGTATTAATAACAATAATAACAATTATTATTACAATAATATAAATAATAATAATGAACATGATGATTGTAAAATAGTTAAGCCAATACCGATAAGAAATAAATCTCTGAGAAGAAATTCAATGTTACCTGGTTCGGAAATGTGCAGTGATGTTGCTGCGTTTGCTTCTGGCTTTAAATTACCCGAGTGTTATCAAGAGCAAATTAATGATGAGTGCATTAACGACAACTCGCCTGACCTATTGGTCGACGCTTTGAAGAGCAACGATGTGCTTGAGCCGATAAAAACTTTGAAGACTCTGACTATGAACAACAAAGTTAAACAGACTCAAGTTAAAATCATAAAAGAAGAACTTGATGACGCTCACAAGCGGATTGATGAATTACAGAAGACTATAAAAATGAAAGAAGAAATATTTATCGGTGATATGGTCAAAAATTCCGAGTCTCGGAAACAAAAGCTGCATAAAAAAAGGTTCAAAGTTAAGAAAGAACTCAGTACTCGCGGTTGGGCGACTGACAAGTCTATTTGTTCTTTGAGGAATGAAAAGTGTCAGCGGGATGTTGAGCTGTACAAAAATATTGCGATTCACTATGAGCAGAGGCTGGTGGACATTGAAAAAATCAAACAGATTGCCGGAGACTCGGCTAAGAAGATTCTTGAGCTGGAAATGTCGCTCAATGCTTCGAAAGTTCAGATGGAAAAGCTGCAGTGGCAGCTTAAAAAGGAGGAAGAAAGGAAGAGTCAACTGGAGGATGAAGCCGCGGAGGATCAGAAGAAAATTAAGGAGCTGGTTGAAAAGTGTAATTTGACTGAGTCGAAGCTTCAGGAGATGAAGAGCGAGTCTGAAGATGAGCGAGCTAGTTCTAGGATGAAGGATGCGGATCAAAAGGTTTCGATGAGCTCTAGGATGTCTCTGGATTTTTTGAAGATCAAATCTTTGAACGAGAGGGCTGAGAATTTTAAGGAAGCTAGTGATAGGAATGAAATTAAGATTCTGAGGGATGAAATTAAAGAGCTGAGGTTCAATAAAGAGAACTTGGTGACTCAGACTGTGGACTTGGTCAAAAAAATTAAATTGCAGGAGAGGAAACCTACTGAGGATGAAGAGAGGAAAAAACTGGAGTGGAATGAGTCTATTGAGATGATTGACACGTTGATTGAGAAGAAAAATTCTAGAATTTCTAGGCTTTCTAAATTGGGAGGCATTAGTAAAAATAGTTCGAGCAATGTGGAAGAGTCTAGTGTTAGCAACAAGGAGATGATCAATGAGCTTCTGTCTAATTTGAGGGATAATGAGCTCAAAGACTTGTTCCATGTTTATTATAATAAAGTTATCGAGCTGAAGAAAAGTACTGGGGTCCTGGATGAGCAGAATGTTGGTTGGGAGGCAGAATGCCAGAGTTTGAAGAAAGCGAATCATGATCTTATGGTCAAGTTCCAACAAAAGTATTCGCACTATCCAAGTTCTTATGCGATGACTGGAAGAGGAAGCAATGATAAGCAACTTCAAATGGTCGTCAGGAACTTTAATCATCAGGGAGCTGATCATAAGGAAATGGAGGTGGAGGAACTTAGGAGGGAAAATAAAAGTCTTCATAAGAAAATCAAGGAAATGCTGAGTATTTCCAAGTGGGCGAATCAAGGCTCTAGCAGATATCCCAGACATGATTTTAATGATATTAAACCTTCGTCTCAGGATAAGTTGATGACTAAAGTTACTAGAGAAAGAAACAAAATTATTATTCAGAAAACTGATTGTGTTAACAAGAAAAAGTAAATTTTTAGTTTTTTTTAAAGATTGTAATTTTATTTAATGTTTTAGCAGTGCCAAAATAATTAGAAATTTCTTAATGTTTTGACAATAATATAAACTTACAATTATATTCATCAAAAAATTTTACTGAAATTAAAAGACATCTATCGATTTTTATAAATTATTGAGCAAATTTTAAGAAAAAAATTCTACGTTAAAAAATTAAAAAAAAATAGCAACCTTGCTGTCACTAAGACTGCCGTGATTTGTGAACTATAAATAAATAAAATTTTGCTTTATCAAGTAATGACTTTTGTTAAATTGCACTGTACTTTCTTAACTATTGACATTTTTGATTATATAAGCTTATCCCGATGTTACACTCATCAAGAGCTTTCATTTGAGTACCCACATGCATTTTCATATATTTTTCATATATACATATATATATATAAATATATGGAAAATTGATGTGGGTACTCAAATTAAAAGTCTCAATGAGTGTAATGTCAGGGTGAGCTTATATCTTTAAAAATATCATTAGTTGACAAGATAGCAATGTTGACAAGTCCAAATTTAGAAAAAATTTTTAATAAAATTAAAAAAACAATTTACAGATGTCTGCTAATTTCAGTTTTAGCAATCAAACAATTAAAAAAAAATTATATAACTAATAATTAAAACTTAGAGACAAAGATAAAACTCTTTGGCATTTATTAATTTTGTTATTTATTGTAATTATTTTTGACAAATGTAAATAAATTTTTTTTCTTACATTTCAGTAAATTATAAAATATTTATTACAAAATTAAAGTAAATAATAATCAGTAAGAAATTACCAAGTATTTATACCAAAAGATAATCATTCTCGATAAATAATCTTAATTTAAACTTAAATGAAAATATGAAGATTAATATTGACGGAGACCACCACGTCTAGCTGCTGGCTGCATCATACGGTTCGGAGGAGTTATCGAGATGTCTAGGTAGTCGCCGATGGTAAATCTTACTTGAGCAAGTGTTTTATTATCGTCAGCTCCTTTCTGTCCTGAGCAGGTGACACCGATTTCGCGCATTCGGTAACCAGAGTTACGCGCCTCGGGAGTTACCAGTGAGAATTCAAAGTAAGTTCCTTTGCTTCGCGCGTCTGGATTAACTTCTTTGACTAGACCGGTGATTTCTCTTAGTGTTGCGTCCATCCATGTGTAAATTTGTAGCTCATTTGATGGGACGTTTCCTCGACTGTAGTCCATTATGTTGTGGTGACGACCAGTGTTGCAAAATACTCGTAGTAATAGTGGACATGTCTGTTAAAAATTTTTTATTGTTAGTCACAATTTATTTCATGAAAATTAATTTATCAGATACTTATTTATTAAATTTTAATAATTTTTTTAATAAATAAATTAAGGTAGTAAAAATGAAAAAAAAAATTAACATGTAAAAATTTTAAAAAATTAAAAATGCAATTTTTTTTAAATTATTTTCCGGAAGAAATTTGTTTGTTGAGATAAATTAAGAAATTATCAAGTGACTGCTAACTTTAATGTCGTTTTATTTTTTTTATAATGACAATATTAATTGTTAATTAAATGAAAATTTATTTAACAGATATTTAATAATTAAAAAAAAATTTTTAATGAATTATAAAAAATATTAACATGTAAAAATTTTAAGAAATTAAAAATGCAATTTTTTAAAAATTCTATTTTGGAACAAATTTTTTGTTAAAAAAAAATAATAAGTGGTCAAGTGGCTGCTAACTTTGATGACATATTAATTAATAATAATAAATACTCCGTAGTAAACTATGTTAAATGCGACTAAAAATAAATTAATTTACAGATTGTTGATGAAAGATAATTTTATTTTTGAAATTATAACTATGACACTAAAGTTAGCATTCACTTGATTATTTTAAAAATTTTTTCTAACAAACAAATTTTTTTTAATTTCTTAATATCAATTTATTTTGCTATAATTCATTTATAAAAAAAATTATTCAAATTATTACAAACATATATAATTAATAAAAAAAATATAAGTTAGCGGTATAATGGTAAAATAGAGGTTAGAATTTAAATTTAAAAAATTAAATGCGCGTAAAAAATATAAATTATTACAAATAAATAAAATTAAATATTTATTAATATAAATATTATTACCTTTTCTCTATCGACTGGTTTTTCTGGTAATTGTTTATCATCAACAACCATAGATTCAACCATTGACGCCATTTTTGTATTTAATAATTATTTTTTTTTTCCAAGGGGGAAATTTATACAACAAACATGTCCACATGGGTGCTGTGAGTATGACAGTTCCCGAGATGGCGCCACTGTGCAAGAAAAAAATTAATTGTTGCATACTCACTCCGCTAGGTGGTGCTTTTATTCATGACACTGCAATTATCAGACGTTTGGCAATTTTTAATTTTTTTATATGATTTAAATAATAAATCAAAAGAATATTTTATTTTACAAAATTGCACTTGTAGTTTTTTCTTACACGTACATTATTTTTTAATTTTTATATAATGATTCTTTCAATAGACAAATTAATAAAATAAAATTGTCATGCAGAAAATTTATAAAATTTTAAGTGCAATTTAAAAAAAATTTTTTTTTTTATTCGTAATTTTAATTTAAGAAATCAAAATGTCTGCTAATTTTAGAATCATTTAAAAATTTTGATATTTTTTATTTTTTTAATATTGTAAAAATGTCAAAATTATTTAAAGTTCAACAAAAGTTTAACGAAACGTTTATGTATTTAAATTCTACCAACAAATTTCTTCAGTTAAGAAAAACCGGATTATTCAAAGTGAAAAATTAATGTATTAATTTAAAAACTGAAACTAATTATGTAAGAAGACATGAAGAAGACTCCAACAACCATGAATACCACCAAAGAGTTTGAAGGTAAGTTTAAAAGCTTCTAATGACACAATATTTTGATAAAGTCTGTGTTGACAAAAGCTTATTCATGCTTACAAGATTAAAAAGTCTAAACTTTTATTCCAACAATAATCTTCCAGCTTATATTGATAGTGTGCTTTATCCTTTTTTTACAAGTTTAAATATTAAAAAAATATTGAGAATGCTTCCGCAACGTTAACTTAATAGTTTACGGTAATTAATCTGGCTTAGCTGATATCAGTTATATACTAGGAATTATGTGTTACTTCCGCCATGACAACAAACACTCATACTTTAATAATAATATACGTCATTTAGGAAGATGAATACCTTCACATATTTATCGCATTGACATTGATCACAAATTTTATCAATAACATTCAAATTAATGTAAACAAACTGATTATAATTCGCAGATTATTTATATGCGCGTCTTTGAAATTTACAACGAAAACTATGTCTAGTTATTTAGCAATAAATCAAAATTCTATTTTTATCCGCAATTTACTTTGCAAATTCAATGAACACTTCTATCTAATTTCTAAGAATTTATTTATAGCTGATATTAAATTGCATTTTATAGATCATTATTATATTTATAATTACCTTGATGTACAAAAGATTAATTGTTGTTTTGTTTTATGAAGAATTGATAAGACAATGCAACTTTATAAAACCGCGATCGTCTAACAACAAATTCAGTTGATAATAATTCTTACAGTGGTGAATATTTAGACATAATTAATTAACAAATTTGTGCTTTATTTTTTTTTTATAATTAAAATTATAATGCAAAGTAAGTAGTTGCTTTTATACTTTAATAACATATCAACAGTCAATAATTTTAATAATTTATGCTTGATTATGATCATAAATTTTTTAATAGATCATTTTACGTTAACTACTATCATCCTGACAATAAAACTGGTGAGCGCATTCGCTGCCGACAATGAAATCCCAACAGAATGTCCGCAAGTGGACCCGATTAATACAACCATTCACATTGCTCACGAGCTTGACTGCTCAAAATTTTATGCCTGCTCGAACGGTCGTAAAATCTTGATGATGTGTCCTTTGATGGATGGAGCTGGCAACAGACTACATTTCAACCCCAAGTTACAAGTTTGTGACTGGCCATATCGAGCTGGATGCAATGTATCTACTAGTACGACTGCAGTCCCTACGGAAGCGGCAAGTGTAGGCACAGATAATTCAACTGAGTGGGCGGTAACCACTGAGTCGACGGAAGCTAATAACTCTTCAAAAATAACAGAAGCTACGACGGAAGTTATTACAGAATCATCAACTAGTGAGGAATCAACGGTAACCGTGTCTCCAGGATCAAATTCTACTGTTACACAAGCTACGACGACATCTGCATCATCAACGGTTCAAGAAACTGAGAGTACTAGACCTTCTGAAGCAACGTCTGTTACAACTCAGGAACCTTCAATGCCTAGTTCTACTGAAACAGAAGCTCAGCCATCAATAACAACCCAATCAACGGTTCAAGAAACTGATAGTACTTCTATACCTTCAGAATCAACGTCTGTTACAACTCAGGAGCCTTCAGTGCCTAGTTCTACCGAAACAGAAGCTCAGCCATCAATAACAACCCAATCAACGGTTCAAGAAACTGAAACAACTTCTAGACCTTCTGAAGCAACATCTGTTACAACTCAGGAACCTTCAGTGCCTAGTTCTACTGAAACAGAAGCTCAGCCATCAATAACAACCCAATCAACGGTTCAAGAAACTGATAGTACTACTATACCTTCAGAATCAACGTCTGTTACAACTCAGGAACCTTCAGTGCCTAGTTCTACCGAAACAGAAGCTCAGCCATCAATAACAACCCAATCAACGGTCCAAGAAACTGAAACAACTTCTAGACCTTCTGAAGCAACATCTGTTACAACTCAGGAGCCTTCAGTGCCTAGTTCTACTGAAACAGAAGCTCAGCCATCAGTAACAACTCAATCAACGGTCCAAGAAACTGAAACAACTGCTAGACCTTCTGAAGCAACATCTGTTACAACACAGCAGCCTTCAGTGCCTAGTTCTACCGAAACAGAAGCTCAGCCATCAATAACAACTCCATCGACGGTTCAAGAAACTGATCCAACTTCTGTAACTACTAATAGACCGACAGAATCAACAACTTTTTTAACATCATCAACATCTCAAACCATCACCACCAATCAAACGGAAACAACAAACACCACCATCACTCAAATCATCAGCACCACCATTCCCACCATAATCACCACCGATGACTTTGAATCCAATGAAACAATCTCCACACTACCTACTCCACTTCCTGAATGCACATCAAGTGTATCTGGAATTTTATATCCACATGAATCTGACTGCTCTTTATTCTACAACTGTGACCACGGTAAA
Organism: Cotesia congregata; assembly: GCA_905319865.3. Classification (NCBI taxonomy): domain Eukaryota; kingdom Metazoa; phylum Arthropoda; class Insecta; order Hymenoptera; family Braconidae; genus Cotesia; species Cotesia congregata. The sequence goes on along the minus strand of CAJNRD030001123.1, from coordinate 7,931,955 downwards.
TTAGTTCTATTAAGTTGTGCCCAAGGACTCTATTTCGATGGACTTCGTCAAGTCTGTGTGTGGCCTCACGAAACCAATTGTCAAAAATCAACAGAACTTAATCCTTCTACGACAATTTCTTCCATTTCTACAACGATACCAATAGCAACTAACATCTCAGACTTATGTCCCACTGACAATTCAAAAAATGGAGTATTGTATCCCCACGAATGTGTATGCAGTAAATTTTATCTCTGTACTAACGGACAACTTGTTTTGAATCAGTGTCCTGCTGGTTTGAATTTTGATTCAAAATTGAAGATTTGTGATTGGCCAGAAAACGTTCAATGTCAGTCATCTTCACCTTCAGTGTCTTCAACAACTGCTAAATTGTCAACGACAACATTGAGTAGCTTAGTAGAAACCATAAAGCCCGTAGAGCCGAATTCAACCGAGTCTGGTAATTTGATCGACCAACCAGCGGTATCAAAATCTGAATGCCCAGAAGATGGATCTGAACCGCTGCTTCCTCATGAAACTAATTGTCGGCTTTACTACGACTGTAAAGACGGTGAAAAATGGTTGAAGGAATGTTCATCTGGATTAGAATTCAATCCTACGCTTCAATTTTGCGATCGGCCTGAACTCGCTGGATGCTCCAACTCGGAAAGCAATCAGGAAACTACTGTACGAAAAATTGAAACTTCTGAAGCAGTAAGTGAGACTTCTGAGCAAGTTGATGAATCATCTACTTCCAAAAATGAAACTTCTGTATCAGATACATGTTTAAGACCCTGTCCCGCGAATGATCCCATAGATTATACAGTTTTGGTTGAACATCAAAACTGTTCCAAGTTCTGCAAATGTAGCCATGGGATTCCCTACGTATTAAACTGTCCAGCAGGCCTCCAATTCAATTCATTGGAACAAACTTGTGATTATCCCGAGAGAGCTAATTGTAACAGACAACCAGCTTATTAATTCTGTTCCAGTTAAAAAGTATTTACAAATCTGATCTCTTAGATTACATATAAGCTAGCGCTGCTATTGTAATTTATTGACTTGATTATTTATTTATCTAAATATATATGATTGATGCATAAGTCTTTTGTACTTTTTTTACCTCATAACCTTGATCTAAAAATGAACAATTTATCTGAACGTAAAATATATTTTAAGCAAATACAAGATTATTTTAAAACAAAGCAAGTTATTTCCATTAATAAATAAGTAATTGCGTAGTATTTAATGTAAATAAATATTGCGTAGTTATTTAATACTTGAAATCGACTCTAATCTTGAATTAAAAATCATGTTATTAAATTTGGATCTTTAAAATACATTATAGTGATAAGATTTCTCCTTCACTATTCATATATTTCGTGATAGCCGACTGTCTATTTAGTCAGTTAGATTTTTGGCCATCACATTGTCGATAAATATTTCTTTCTAAGAAAGAATGTTAAGCTAATTTTTTCAATCAAATGTTGCGTTTTTGGGGTGAGAATTTTTTTATTTTATCATAATTATAATTTATAAGTAATTAAATAATTTTTTGTAGTAATCAGCATAATTCTTGGAAGTTCCGCATTGGAAAAATTTAACAGAGTTGATAGCGGTTGTATCGGAACTTGTCCAGGTGAAGACTTCCCTAATGCTGCGATACTTTTGGCGCATAGTAATTGCTCCAATTACTGTCACTGCAACCGAAAAAAGGCTGTCGTCAAAAATTGCGATCCAAGTTTGAGATTCAATTCCCGTGATGGGATTTGTGACCGTCCGGAAAAGGTTGAATGTGATGTCAGAGGAACAGGCGACTTTGATCTTGATAATTCATCCGGAAGTGAATCGGAAGAAAATTATTTTGTAATTATTTATTGCCTGATTTCTATTATTTGGCTGATTGGAATTATTTTTATCATTATTTTTGCTTGTAAAAACACTAAAAAATTTCGTTTTAAATTTTGGCGATCTAATTAACAATTAGTATTGTTATTATCTATCAGGAAATAATTATTACTTAAATTTAAATAATAAAAAGATAAATCGATAAGATGCGTTTTATCAGTAGGTGATTTATCATTTTAGGTTGATAATATTTGAAATATAAAATAAAAACTAATTCCTTTTTGTCGAAAAAAAATAATAGCGATAAAATTTTGTTTTTTTTTTTTTTTTTCAATATTTATTATGTTAATTTACATAAAAAAAATTTATAAATAAATATTTTATCACCTCTAAAAAAATTTACTGACTAATGTTTTTAACAAAAATATTTTAAACCTTATAATTAGTTAAGTCAATCATTGCAAATTTATAATTTAGATAAAAATTTTTTATTTTGATTCATCGATAAAACTTTTATCACATTATTTTAAGAATTCACAAACTTTTTCAATTTACAAAATCTTAAATAATTATTTAATTTAATAAAAAAAAATGAGCTAAATTACAAAAAGCTTTTAGTAAATTTTCATTTAATTTTAAAATTAATATTATTGCTTGACTTGTACACCTCTCGGTTTTTACAAGGCTGATTCTTCTTTTTTTCCTAGCTCTACGCTTTTTCTCTCTCTCATATTGGACCTCAGCACGTCTCACCCGACACTTCATTTTTAATTTTTGCGGCTGTGGACCGATTTGTGCTTTCTGTACCGCATTTACCCTGAACCTCACCTCCTAGGCTGTTGGAACAGAATCATAGGAAAACCACAAAGAAGACCCATGATAGTAGAGTCGAAGCTGGGCTAAGTCTACAGTGATTGATAAGAAACTCTTCTTTATCGACCACTGGAGCATTAGGCCCCTCTCCTAGTGAGCAGAGATCTGGAGTTTTTTAATTAATTAAATTTAAAAATTCACTTCGATGAAGATCAAAAGTCAAGCGATTGTCACTTGATCAAACTAAATACTAATCTTAAATATTAAGTCATCAAAAATGAATGATAAAATATAAAAGATTAAAATAACTCTACGGACATTCACTCTAATAGGCCTCTATATTAATTTAGGATAAATTCAGCACAAGATAAAGATAATAAATCGCACGTATTAATACACCTTGAGCGATTAAAATGATTTGTCGTGTTACCCCCTATCAGTTACTTTTTATCAATAATCACTAATCAATCCTCGTATATAAAAAGAATTACATCTTTATTTTATCCTCACATTAAATAGTTCTCTGATTGTTTCAATTAAAATGTTCAAGCTTTGGGGTAAGTACTTTAGTTCAATTTACATTAAATTAAACATAAATCCAATAATTTATATTTTAGCGCTACTCGCGATCGTCGTTCTAAACGACATTGCGTCGGCCTCAACAGTCGAAAATTTCCAACTAAACCCACCGTTTGAACTATCGAAGAATATCGAGCGAATAGCGTACGATTGCTACGGCGAATGTCCAAACGATCGACTGAACAAAATTTTCCTTCTCGCTAATCGGGACAAAACAAAATATTGCAATTGCAAGTATGGACTTCCATATTTACAAGAGTGTCGTTCAAATTTGGTGTTTAGTCTCGAAGAAGGTGAATGCTTAGATCCGATGCTTAGTAAATCAACAAATACCACCAGCTTAACCAATTTCGTGCAATCACTTTGGGAAAGAACATCAGCGGTGTTTGGTTCTAGAAGCAATTCATCCCAAGAGAGAGAAAACGACGTGAGATGTATTGGAGAATGTTCAGATGACATTGAGAACGTAGCAACCCTCTTACCTCACGAGGACTGTACCAAATTCTGTCTATGCAAACACGGTAATACAAATGTCAAAACTTGTTTGGATAATTTTGAGTTTGATGCTGAAGAAGGATCTTGTGTACCGCATGGAAAATCACAGTGTAAAAATTCAAAAATCGAATCTAAACCATCTTATGATTGCGTGCGAAAATGCCCTTCATATGGAAATTTTACAGGTACAATAATAATAGCTCACGATGATTGTTTGAAATACTGTGTATGCAAAAAAAATGGTGCTACGGTTGTCAAGGATTGCCCTTTTAATTACCATTTCAGTCCCGAGCAAGTAGCGTGTCTAAAACCAGAAGAGGCAAAATGTGATCGCTTAAACGGAACAGTTACCGCTCTTGAGGGATGTATTGGCACTTGTTCAAGTACAGAAGACCCTAACAAAGCTTGCTTCCTTGCCCACGAAGACTGTGACAAGTATTGTATCTGCAGAAATCTTAACATCACTGTGAGAGATTGCCCTCCTGGCTTGCACTTTCACCTAGAATCTCAAAAATGTACAACGAAAGAAGTAGCTGGATGTGAAGCGGCACCCGAACCTCCTGAAGGATGTGTTATTGAATGTCCTACAGTGTTAGTCGACAATGTAACTTGTTCAACAGCTCACGTTGACTGCGATAAATACTGCTTGTGTGTTAATGGTCGTCCTATTGAAAAACAGTGCCCAGAAGGTCTTCACTTTAGTGTGGATGAGGGGATTTGCGTTGATCCTATAACTGCTGGGTGTAATACAACAACTACAACATCAACAACAACAACAACAACTACGACAACTACGACAACTACGACTACGACTACTACAACAACAACACCACCACCACCACCGCCAATACCTGAAGGTTGTTTGTCCACAGAATGTGACCTTGATCCTAACAAAGCATGTCTTATCAAGCATTCAAATTGCTCAATGTATTGCAGATGTTATCAAGGAGAAATAACAATAATTTCTTGTGCAGAAGGATTACATTTCAGTTTAGATTATCTTGAATGTGTTGAACCTGAAATTGCTGGTTGTGAGAATATAACAACAACAACAACAACAACAACAACAACAACAACAACTACAACGACAGAAGAGCCAAGAGGTCCCTGTGATTATACATGCGGTCCAAATGGAAATTGCAAATGGCCAACTGATGATTGCACACAATATTGTCAGTGCAATGATGGTGAGATAACTCTTGAAGATTGCCCAGACGGTTTAAATTTCAGTCCTACAGTTGGTATGTGTGTAAGTCCAGATATTGCTGGATGTGAGAATTCAACAATAACCACCACCACAACGACGACAACGACGACACCAGCACCACCGGGACCACCAGCAGAAGGTTGCAATAATCCATGTGTAGCCAATAATGATCCCGACAGGATTTGCCTCGAGCCCAACGAAGACTGCACTAAATTCTGTGTTTGTCACAATGGAGTTTCGACGGTAGAGAATTGTCCGAATGGTTTGCATTATAATCCAGAACTCATGACTTGTATGGACCCAGCAATCGCAGGATGTATACCTTATGGTTGTATTGGTGAGTGTCCTTCTGATTTTGTAAACCCTGACGCAGCTTGTTTGCTAATTCACGCCGACTGCACCAAATACTGCCACTGCGTCCGCGGCAATCCTGTAGTTGAAAATTGCTACTCGGGCCTGCACTTTAGTTGGGATCTTGCACGTTGCGATGATCCGTTTATGGTCGAGTGTGACCGGATTAATGGAACTGTTCCTTCTTCATCGACCTCCTGGTTACCTCACGGTCATTATTTCAATCGCCATTTTTACGCTAAAGAAATCGACTCGGAAGATTGTGTTGGAGATTGTCCTTTGGAGGATATCTTTGATGTGGCTGTTGTGCTGCCGCATAAGGATCAGTTCAAATACTGCCATTGTATCAAAGGACGGGCTTACGCTGAACTCTGTCCAGGAAATTTACGGTTTAATATCGCTAAGGCTAAGTGTGTCAATTGAAAATAACTATTAAAAATTTGTTTTTTTTTTTAATTTAAAAGCCTTTTAAAATTTTACTGTTTTATAATTATTTAAGTTTTTAATATGAAGTATTTTTATTCATATATCCAAGTGTTGTATTTATATTTAATGTTTATTTAATACTTAATTATTTTCAACTTGTGGATTCAAATAAATCATATGTTACGTCATTCGTGATAAAATAAAATAAGTTTAATTAAATTTTGCGGTATTTATAGACAGAAATCAATATTTGAATACTGATTTGAAATCCTTTGTACGCGTATCAACACTATTATTGTTGTTTAATTAAAATAATAAAAAAAAATAAAAATGAGACTTAAGTTCGCAGATACTTGACCATATTTTTATTTTTCTTTAAAAATAAAGTAAGTACAAAAATTATTAAAAAAAAATTTTACTTATAATTTTTTCGAGCTTCTTAAAATGAAATTTTTTAAATAAATTTTTCTTGCTATAATTTATTTGTTAAAAAAAAGTGATTGAGGTAAATATAATTGAAAGGTCGTCATTGACATATTTTTATTTTTCTTTAAAAATAAAGTAAGGATAAAAAATTATTAAAAAAAAATTTATTTATAATTTTTTCAAGCTTCTTAAAATGAAATTTTTTGAATAAATTTTTCTTGCTGTATTAGTATTAGTAGTTTATTCATATAATGTATGGCCTGAATGGCCTTTTACATCCCTTTCCGCTTTACAAGTATTAATTTTAATAAGGAAATTTTTCTTGCTGTAATTTATTTGTTAAAAAAAAGTAATTGAGGTAAATATAATTAAAAGGTCATTGACATATTTTTATTTTTCTTTAAAAATAAATTAAATATAAAAAAAATTTTATTTATAATTTTTTCGAGCTTCTAAAAAATGGAATTTTTTAAACAAATTTTTCTTGCTATAGCACGTAATTTACTTGTTAAAAAACGTACGTAATTTATTTGTTAAAAAAAATTGAGGAAAATATAATTGAAAGGTCATTGATATATTGTAATTTAATGGTGCTTGCTGTCCAAAAAGTACTCGAAGGGGGTACAATCAGAATTTTGAGGTAAATCGCAGTTTGAAATTTTAGAATTGAAATAAAGCGTCGGAGGACAATCCATTTCGATATAGCGTCCCCAATTGCACAGACAATATTTAGAGCAATTTAAGTGAGGGTACAAAATAACTTTACGATTAGATGAGTCGCACTCTCCCAATGAACATCCGTCAGTACGTACAGTCATTTCTGGTTCTGAATAAAGCTTCCCGCTGCCGAAATCGATCTGCGGAGATCCCGAGATGGATAATACAATCATCGAAAAAATAACTATAAACAGATAAGATTACTTGTTAGATTTATTTTATGAATCATGAATCATGGCTCAGGAATTATCTTAATTAGATCATCCACTGATTAAATTCTCATGTTTAATATCGCAAAATAAAAATAATAACTTACTTATAAATTTACTGCTAAACATTATAAATTGTAATCAATAATATACTTTGTAAAGACTGTGTAAAACTATTCAATAATAGATTAGAGGTCTTTTTATACTTAAATATCGACCAATTGGATAAAAATAACAAGCCCTACTCTATTTCTATTGCTTTATAGTTTTAATAGCTCTGTTTAGGCATCTAAATTTATCTAATACGATTAAAAAAAACATAAATTAGAGGCACTTACAAATTTTATTTATAGTTTCATTGATTTGTTGACCACTAAAATTAATAAATAATTTTGTATTCAATTTTGTTCCTGTAAAATAGATCGATGACGACTCACCTGATTTTTTACACGGAAATAATAATAAAAATTCCCACGTAATAATTTATAATTAGAGGCGCGCAGTAGCCTATCGGATCCGGCCCTTGCTTACCAAAGCATTGGACCGGGTTCGAGTCCGGCGTACACCAATGAATATTTTCATTATTTAAGTGTATTATTCTGCTCAGCCCAAGAAATAAAACGAGTTCCAATCTCGAAAGTTTACCCCCTACCGTAGTCGCTCATGACCTTTAGTAGTTTATGCGACTTTAAACAAATTAAAAAAAAAAAAAAATTTATAATTATATTTATTAAACTTATATAAATATTTGAGTCGGGTTTTTTTATAATTTTTTCTATTTAAAATATTTTTATTTTACATCAATTAAAAGTATTGCCCAATAATACTACAAGCTGATAAAAATAATTTTTTACTTATATAAATTAGCTATATAATTTTTAAAATAAATAAAAAAATGTAATTGTGGGCTACGATGTACTATTAAAACTTGATAAACCTCAGTCGGATCAAATAAAGTAAATCTAATGTAACATTGATAGGTGTGAGTTTACTTAATAAATATAACCACAGAGATATCATTTATTATTTATTAAATTTTGTGAATTAAGGATTAAAATCTAGTATATAAATTGAGGTAAATTAGTTCAGTCTGTCATTATTAAAAGTATTATTCTTAGTGTTAGACGATATTAACATAAATCTAAACATTTAAAAATGTTTAAATTTTTGAGTAAGTTATCAAACTTTCACACTTTATATCATTTTTCTTAAACAATTAACAATAATTAAAATAATTTTTAACAGTGATAGTATCAACAACAGTATTAAGCATCGTATTATCCCATCCGTTCAACGCGTGCATCGGAAAATGTCCACAGTCAAAAAATTCATTTGAAATTCCGACTCTGCTGGCTCATCAAGATTGCACTAAGTATTGTTTTTGCAATGACGGATGTCCTACGGTTAAAACCTGCCCGGGAAATTTTCACTTCAGCATGGACGAGCGCGTGTGTTTGCCAATTGAATTAGCCAAGTGCGATGATCGTAGAAACTGCTTAGGAATGTGCCCGATTATTTATAACACCCACAATGTATTAATTTTGCCGCATTATAACAGCAGTAAATTCTGTCATTGCCGAGAGTGGGGTGTACCGACCGTTGAAATCTGTCCAGAGTCTCTAGTATTTAACATTAAATACGCTTCGTGCCAAAAACCTATTCCAGATTGCCATAATGTTGAAATTGAAGCGCCTACAGTTTTCAGTGAGGGTGGTGCAATACCTCCAATTCTGTCGGGTGCTCTTAATGGTCCAATATTGATAGCCCCCGAATACGGGCAGACATCAACATCGGCTGATTCAATCTCCGAAGAAGAAACCACAGCTTCTGTTGATGAAAATGAAGTAACTACAACTATTCCTTCAACTGAAGCTTCTGACAGTGATTCAATGACTCTACTGGTAAATAACGAAGATGAAGTTACCGAATCTGAAGAAGAACCGACAACTGTTGCTGGAGATGATGCCACTAATGAACAAAATTATCCTGAAGATGATTCTGAAGATTTAACAACTATTGAATCCAATATTGGCGATGCAGCTACAACTGTGTATGAAATTGAAGTACCGGATTGTGAAAATTTGGTTACTGATGAACCAAATTATGAAGATTCAACGACTTTGGAATCAAAAATAGATGTTATTATTCCTACTGTTGCATCAACATGGGAATCGAATGAAGTTGAAACTACGGGAGCGTCAAAATTTGAAGATCCAACAACGCCAAAAGCTCCATCAAACGGTCGCAAGATAAGAATTATACCTTGTAACTGCACACAAACAGTATTTGTTGATAACAACCCACCAATCGCAGAGAAAGTACAGGTGAATTACTTACCATCAAATGTTGACGATTGCATCGGACAGTGTCCGGTTGATAATGATGTTAATTATACAAAACACTTACCTCATAAAAACTGCGAGCAATTTTGCAAATGCGACTGGGGTAAAGCGACTGTTATGAGATGTCCGCAAAATCTACATTTCAAAAGAGATCTTGGAATTTGTGACTATCCCATCTCCGCTAATTGCTCTGGGATAGGAGGAATCACTACTCTTTAACATAAATAATTTATTTACAAAACAATCTTCAGTTTATTCTTTGAGTTAAAAATTTATATACTTAAATTCTTACATCTATAATTATAATATATTATTTATATTACAGTCTCTAGATTTGTTTTTTTTTTTTTTTTTTCTTTTTTAGTATTTTTGTTGTAACAAATAAATTTAAAAAAGTATTCATTTATTGAATTTGTATAACGTAAAATTATTTTTTTTTTCTGTTTTATTCTATCGTGCAGTAGTTATCAGTACGTTATTTATTCTAGATAAAATTGAAATACAACAAATGTATATATATATATATATATATATATATATATA
>CAJNRD030001123.1:7863692-7914402 GCA_905319865.3 Cotesia congregata | reverse complement strand
ATTTTTTTTATAAACATATACATAATATATATAAATATATGAAAAATTGATGTGGGTACTCAAATGAAAGGTCTTGATGAGTGTAACATCGGGATGAGCTTATATCTTTAAAAATGTCAATAGTTCACAAGATACAGGGTCATTTCTTAATTATGTATCTAGAGATAGAGCATTTTCGAATGCAGCCTAAATACTTATCATAATAAATTGACTATCGGTGAAAATAATATAAAACCTTGAAAAGGCACAAATTCAAGTCAAGACCTTTGCAATGACACTAAATTTCACTAAAAAAAACCGATTTTATCATATGACTATCCTGGACACAAAATTTTTCTTATTCTCTTAAATATAGATTAATCATTTAAATATTCTCAAAAAATGATTAAATTACCCTCTTTATTTTTACAAGAATAATTATAACTATTAAATAACAAAAATAAATTTCCTTATTTAAAAAAACTAAAAAAAAATTTATTTTTTAATAAATAACATTAATAATGATAAAATAGAACCTTTTATAAAATAAATGACTAAAGTGACAAAAAGCTTTAAGGTAGTTAAAGTTGGTAACAAATAACAACAAAAAATCCTAATAAAATAAAAATTCTTTATAAAAGTTATTGTCAGAGAAAAATCCCCGGCACCCGTTAAAATATGATAGAATCGTTCGGATCGGTTGAATGTGCTGTATAAAAAGAAAGGGAAGTTGGACATGATCATTATATTATAATTTTTTATTTTAAAAAAAGTAAGATGCAGTGATATAGAAGAAAGAACAATATGATTTGTAGCTCTAAACGTGATATATATGAAGAGTAATGACTTGAGGTCTCGGTTGAGGTCGAGCTAACTTTACCCAACTTTAACAAAGTAGCTTTGGTTACAACTCAACGGCGATGTAGTAAGTGGCATAAGCACATCCTTCTTCAGCATTGAAGCGTCCAGAGGGGGGGGGGGAAGATAGTAAGAAAGAGAGAGATGCCGAAGAGAACGGTCATTGCCACCACCTCAACCTCATACACTTAATACACCTTGTACATTATTTATCCACATACATATATTTTATATGTATTTACACACAAGACACATGCTGGCACCACAATAGCAGCAACCAGCGAGCAGTGTGTATAGTTATGGTTATATGGTTATGGTGGAGAACGCACACACCATACAATAAAGTAAAAGCCAACAAGAAGAGCGAGCCAGTGGAGGTTGTCCAACGGCATACCAGAGCGAAGATACTTTCGGGACTCTAGACGTTACTCTACCAATCGCCTAGAGGGCTTCTCCAGAGCCCAACCACTTCAAGATCCACGAGGTCCCCAAGTGTCACTTTGTCCAACTGCCTCCAACTGCCTCCGATCCAACATCTATCCAGTTAAGGTGAGGACAGTCAACTGACACTATTTAAATCCTTCCTATCCTTCTACTCTTCCTATTCTTCCTCTCCTATTTGTTTTTTTCCTACAAATTCAACCTAAATACTGCTCTTGTTTCCTTGAGAAGTATTTACAATCCTTGGTGTCTGGCTGTCTGACTTGTACTCCTTTCCGAGGGTCTGTTGTTCGCTGACCGGTTAACAGATCCTTTTTACTTTGTGGGAAGTATTTTTTTAAATAATCCAAAGTTTCGTTGTTGTTATTGATATTTGTGGTCGAATAAGTGTCGAGTGAAGTTTTGGTTTTATTTGTATCGGTGACTTGGTGAATCGGTTAACAGATCATAATGACCTGTGTGTAAAAACTTCCAAGGAATTTTCACTGTTTTTTGTTAGTTTTTAAAAGGTATGTTTTAAATATTTAAAAAAAAAAATTTGCAGCACGAATAGCGGTAGTTTGTTATCAACTTTCACGAAAGCACACACCAGTTATCATATATTTGCTATTTTATTTTTAAATTTAATTTTTAATTAATATAAATTAGAAAAATTTTTTGGTAAATATTTACAAGGGGTCAACCATTTTAATTTTCATTTTTTTGAACGAAATTTCTATTTAATTTTATTGATATTTTTTTTGAAAAATACATAAAAAAAATAAACAAAGAAAAAAAAAGTTGATTATCACAATTTTAAAAAATTTTCAAAAAAATTTAGAAATTTTTTAGAAAATTGATATTAAATTTTTTTTTAAATTGTTCGTTTTTTTATGTACTTTTAAAAGAAAAAATATATCAAAAAAAGATAAAATAAAAATTTTATCCAAAAACATGAGAGACAAAATTTTTTCCAGCTTTTGAAGGCAAAAAAGCTATCGAAATCTTTATTTTTTTCTTTCACGACATTTTTTATCATAAATCCGCCGTAAAAACATGCAGTCAAAAAAAAATTTGAAAATGTAATTTTCGCACCTAGTTATGACCCAAAATGGGGCTGACCCCACTTGTAAATAATTACCAATTTTTTTTATTGCAAAAAAAAGTAGTAAAGATAAAATTAAAGTCCACCCGCATCCTGAAAAGTTATTGATTTACTTTTAAATGAAAGTGTCAGTCAAAAAATGACTTTTGAAAATAATATTCTGAAAATAAATAAATAAATAAACCAGAGTAATTTTTTAGTGATTACATTCAATGTCAATGTACACGACCGCAATCCAATTAAGTCGGGAGAATTTTCCCAAGGTCTGAGTTGTCTTCGTTGAGATGAGAGAGTGTAAAACGGACAATAAGATGACTGGCATTATTATTATAATGATGATGATGATGATGATGATTATATTAAAAATTACATGGGACTTTAACAATAAATGTGTTTTATGTTTCTAATGTAGATGGCGGCGAGGGGTGGATTCATTTGGATAAACATCATAGCCATAAACATTCTGGTGAAGACAATAGTTGCCGGGCCGCTATACCCGCAATTAATTACTAATGGTAATTGTTTAATTATTTAATGGTTTTTCTTTTTGAGATTAATAAAGATCCAGCTGATAGCTGGGTAATTGTCGGGTGAATTATGTGAAAGCGCGAATAAACTAAAGAGAACGGATTGATGTGAAAGCCTACCTGAAAGCCGTGAAAGAAAAGTAAAGACGGAAACTGTAATATAAGAAAAGATTGCGCGCGCGACATTGACCCTCATGTCTTACGTGGTCGATTGTGGGCGGACTGGTCACTGGATTCGTACTCATCTAGGTCACACACGGTCAACGGCTCAGGCATTTTTATTCGCAATATCGAGTTTATTTATTTACATATTTGGCTAATTTTATTTTTATTTTCGTATTTGACATAATTTTTATTTAAATTAATCTTTTGAATATTTTTAAAAAATTATTTAGTACACTCTTAATTTTTTCCATGAAAAAAAAATTACATATTTAATTTTTACATAATTTTTTGACTAAATTAGTCTTTTAAATAATTAAAAAAAATTATTTAATTACACTCTTCATTTTTTTTAATTTTTTCTATGCAAAGAAATTAAAAATTTTATTCCGACATAATTTTTAACAAAATTCATCATTTAAATACTTAAAAAAATTATTAAATTACAATCTTAATTTTTTCCATGTAAAAAAATTTAATTTTGATTTAAATTAATTATTTAAATAATATTAGAAAATTATTTAATAACACTTTTAATTTTTTCCATGAAAAAAATAAAATTTTTATATAATTTTTATTGAAATTAATTATTTAAATATTGTTAAAAAATCATTAAATTACACTCTTTAATTTTTTCCATGTAAAAAAATAAAAAATTTTCTTTCTTACCCCAAAAAGAAATATTTAACTATTTTAATTTACGAGAATAGTGTAACGGAAACAACCGCGATTACCAGACCCGTTAATATAAATTGTCATAAAATTTAAACTGTTTATTACAGAGCCAGCTTATTTACTTCCGTTAATAATATTATAGATCGATAACAAAAGCGAAAAAATTAATAAACTAAACCGGTCACCTGAAAAGAAAGTAAGCCAAAAATATTAAAATTAATAACAACAATATTGATGGTAGTAGTCGCGGTTGTCATCGTAAAGTATGATAATAATATTATAATATAGTCGTGATGAGGCAAAAGAGTGAAAAATAAGTGTGTGCGTATCAATGCAAAGAAGGTGCCGCCGGTACGGCTGGGAATCCCGTTAGCTTTCGATGTGTATAAACGTTAGCCAGTTAAATGGTGGATGTGGGTCACAAACATAGCCTAATGTAACATAACAGCTCATTTCCCGCTTACATACTATTTTTATTATACATATATTTATGTTTATACATACAACCTCTTATTCGTTAATATTCACCAATTTATTTAAAATTTACTTTTATATTTTTTATTTCAATTAATATAACCGGAACGCACCTCGCAGTCTGTTACATTCCACCGAAACTAGTCTGACGTTTATTATAAATTGGATTGTATATAGATATATATATTTAGTACCTGCATCGAAAAAACAGGTATTTCAAACTCTTCAGACCGCTTGAATTTTTATTTTAAATTCATTTATAATATTTTAGAGTAATCAATTCATTATTCAAAACTTTTAATTTCTCTGATAATGAATTTATTTGAATCAAGAGAAAAATTATTGAATTAAGAAAAATTAACTTAAATCGATGAAAATGCGTCTAGTCATTAAATTTTTGAAAATAAAATTATTTATTATTTTTTTAATTTCACGACGATGATAAGAAAAAAAATTTGGACATTTTTGTAAAAAATTAATTTGTCTCAAATTTTTTTTTCTAACTAAAGAAATTACAATTTTACTTACAGTAACTTTTTTATTGAAAAAAAAGTTTTTTAATTTAGAAAAAGAACAGAAAAAGAACGTGAGAATTTTTATCAAATATTTTTTTTTTAATTTTTTAAATTTTACGTGAGTAAAAAAAAATTTTTTTTAATATCTTATATTTTTCAAAAGTAATTTTTTCTCTGTGTGATATAAATAAAAATTACAATAACATATATTAATATTGATTTAAGATTGATTCATTAATTATTTCCAAATCGTTCACTCTAAAAAATTTATTTTACTTTTCGTTAGCTAATATAAATATTTAACAAAAAAATAGTATCTATTTATTAAATAAATTTTTTTTTTCACTATAAAAATCTAACAAATAATATAATAAAATTTATATATTTAAAGGCAATGGAAGAAACATCCGTCATCTGCCGTGTGTCTCGCTGAGAACCGGTGAAACAGGAGTCTGCATGTTTGCCTTCAACTGCGTAAAAGCCAACGGAACTCATCTCGGTACTTGCTTAGACCGCTTTTACTTCGGAAGCTGCTGCAAGTTGAGCGACGAGCCATATGTATCGCCACAAGACAATGCGATCGAGGACTTGCCGTCCATTCAATCCGTTCAATCTACCCCGGTATTTTTGTCAACCGGTAAACCGATCGAGAGCAACGACATACCTGACATAAAAATAAAACCAAAACCCAATCCCGAGAGTTTTCCCTCTTCAACCAGGAAGCCTTCACCTTCTCCATCATCCTCTCCATCTCCTTCTTCTTCTTCAACCACCAGGTTAACCACCAAGTTAACCACCAAGCTACCCTCAACAATAACTAAATCTCCGCCTACTCAAAAAACGACAGTCAGACCAACAACAACAACAACAACAACAACAACAACAACAACAACAAGACCATCGAGTATTAGCACGCCTTACACAACAACTCAGCCCTCTGTCTTCTCAACATTCCAAACTGTCCAAGACGTCCACGAGACTTATGCTCCAATCACCTTGCAGACAACCAGCAAGCCTTTTACATCCACTACTACCGATCGAAATCCTCCTGGTACAAGATTTCCGCCTCGAAATGCAACAACGCCTTCATCTTCATCTTCACCCAGACCGACAACTTTGAAGACAACAACTCTAAAGACAACAACATCTAGACCTGCTACCAAAAGACCTTCTACCACCAAAAGACCTATAAAAAAGCCAATCTCTACAACTTCCAGGCCTTTTTCTACCAATTCGACCTTCGTCAAACCTTCAAAGCCTTTAAAACCCCCCAGTACAACTACGTTTACCAAAAAACCCGCTGATCCAATAAAAACAACCATCAAGCCGATTAAATTATCCACAACGTTAAAAACAACTACTGAAAAAATAACTACCACTGAAAAATTAACTTCTACTACATCAGTACCAACAACAGTACTAACGACTTCTTCGACGACGACTGCTCCAACAACAACCACAACAACAACAACGACGTTGAAGATAACTTCTACGGAAGTTCAAAATACAACTGAACTAGAAACAACTGAAAAAAGCTCAACTCCTGGGTTCATTACTTGGAGCTCGAATTCTGACGAAGAAACTACTAAATTTCCGACGTCTTTTACTGCTTCTACTACTACGACGACGACGACTACAACAGAAGCTCCGGCTACCACAACGGCGATTCCAAGCTCGTCTTCAGCATCTAACACAACGACAACTCAACTAGAAGGTGAGTTTGCTCGAATGGTATTCAGGTCATTGTATCATGTTCACATTGATTTAAAATACTTATATATATATATAATATGCCGACTAAAGATGTAATATTCTACTCCGAGAGCTGTAAGGCATCTTAACGGTTGTTAAAGTCCACCGTAATCTACTTCCTGGTTTCATAGAATTTTTTTTCTTGTTTTATTTAACTTAATATACCTCTCGCTATCATTTCATTTATTCACAGTTAATTTCTCGAGAATTTTTACAACTGTCGTATTATTAATATCAGTTTGAAAAATTCCAGTAGTATAACTTTTAATACACAGACAGAAAAAAATTATTTAATCAAATTTTTTTAGATCAAAACATTTTTTTTTTACTTAAATTGAAACTCTTCAAAATAATTTTTTACTTAAAGAATTCATTTAATTTCTCATAAAAAATTATTATTATTACGTAGAAGTTACAGAACCAGAATGGTCACCGATAACTACACCAGACGGTTGGATAATGATCCAATCCCCGAGCACCGAAAAGCCCGGAAATGAAAACGATCCTGTTATCACGAATGTTATCGAACCAAAGCCTACTAAAATCCCTTCTACTGTTCCAGGTAAGAAGAAATGAAAATAAATTTTCAATTTTCTTAGCGAGAAGTTAAAAAAAACTTTAACTAATTGCGTAAGATGCAAAATATTATTTAATTTATCTATATTATTAAGAGAATAAGCAAAATTTTGTGGCCGGTATATTTATATGATAAAACGGGTTTTATGGTTCAATTTGGTATCGTTGGAAAAGTCTTAACTTGAAGTTGTGCTTTTTCATGATTTCATATCATTCTCACCAATAGTCAATTTATGGTGCTAAGTATTTAGGCTGCATTCGAAAATGCTCTATCTCTAGATGCATAATTAAGAAATGACCTTGTATCTTGTGAACTATTGATATTTTTAAAGATATAAGCTCATCCCGATGTTAAGGCGACTGCTTGGCCGAGCGGTTTAAGTCTTAAACTGCCGCACAGCAGTCGCTCAGGCGTGGGTTCGAGCCCTGGCAATTGCAATTTTTCTTCTTCTTCTGCGATTTCCGGGGCTTGCTCCCTTGCCGACTGTACCTTGACCAGGATTCTGTGGTTTTTCCTCGGTCATTGTGCCCCTAAAAAATAAGCGGGGCACAGGCAAATGCGGGTACAGACTGTAAGCCGGCCACAGCCGCAAAAACGGAGGGTCCTGTTACAGGACTATATAGGAGGAATAGCTACAGGAGGAAATAGCTACAGGAGTAGCTTGGAGGGGGCCTGGTACTGCGAAGTAATGCTAACGCGGTCCCGCAGTACCAGGTACAAGAGAGGGGAGGGTTTTAGTGAGTAAGAATCTCACACTACCGGCAACCAACATCTCCAACATCTAGCCGGTGTCTTATGAAGATTTCCCTCCTCTCGCCCCAAAAAAAAAAAAAAAAAAGCTCATCCCGATGTTACACTCATCAAGACTTTTTATTTCAGTACCCAGATCAATTTTTCATATATTTTATATATTTATATACTTCACAAATACCATATGGGTCATTCCATGTCAAATCGACCAATAGTTGGAATCCTTTCGATTTGAACGAATTTTGGTCAGAAGTTTTCTTTAATCATATAACGAAGTTCTGCCAAAGGAAAAAAAAAATAAAAAAATTTTTTTCAAAAGATATGCAAACTCAAAATTTCGCGATTTTCCCAGTTTTTCAATTTTGTTTTTGTAATATCTCAAACGCTAGTATAGATATAGGAATGATCTTTCGCTTGTTTGAAAGGGGACACTTAGAGCTATTGAAAAAGAAATATTTTGGAAAAAAATTTTGAAAAATGCCTAATTTGTCAAATTTTGAATTTTTGAAAATCGTCATAAATGACGGTCGACAATAAATTTTTTGCTCAAATTTTTTTGTATACTGCCTTGTACCAATCTTAATAGATCCTGAAATTTTTGGAACTGTGTTTTTTGTTTTTTCAAAAATATGAATTTTTGAAATTTGTTAAAAAAAAAAATTTTTCTCAAAAATTTTTTTTTTATTTTCATCTTAATTGAGTTTGGTAAATCGCGTAATTTCGATATTCTGAACAGTTAAAATGTCATTTAGTGGCATAACGATGAGAAAAAAATAATTTTAAGAAAAATTTTTTTATATATATGTATAAATGAAAAATATACGAAAATACATGTGGGTACTCAAATGAAAGCTCTTGATGAGTGTAATATCGGGATGAGCTTATATCTTTAAAAATGTCAATAATTAAAAAAGTACAGTACAATTTAACAAAAGTCATTATTTAATAAAGCAAAATTTTATTTATTTATAGTTCACAAGTCACGGCAGTCACATAGTGACTGCAAGATTGCTAGTTATTTATTAATTTATTTATTATTGTATTATATTAAACAGAATTGGTCGAGCTGACAACAGAAGCTTCAACGATTCAGACGACACAACCACCTGTATCGACTGTTGATTCTGGAGCATCGACGATCAGTATAAGCACATTCAAACCAGATCTGGATAGTGGAGTTTCTCCAGAAACGGCAGCAGCATGGCTCAACATGTCGGACTTCAGACAAGGTATTGCTTTAACCCGCTCTTGTTATTACACTTTAACAATTGTCGCTTGGAGTGTTAGCCTCAGTCGATTAAATCCTCATCTCTCTTTCTTCTCGAATAATCAGCAAAGCCTTTTAAAGAGATAGAAGTATATATATATATATATATGTATACATGCATGAACTTGGATTAAAAAAATAAATTTAAAAATAATAAAAAAAGGTGAGGTACTCACAAGCGGTTAATCCAGTTTTCGATTTAACATTTATTGGTGGTCACGGAATATGGCGATCATGGATCTTAATTTGATAAAAGGAATAAATACGACAATGTTTATTCTTGCAGTTTGCGGGAGAAGATTGTTCCCAGAATCAAGAATCGTCGGTGGTGAAGGAAGCTCTTATGGCAAGTGGCCCTGGCAGGTAATTATTTATATTTCTGTTTTATAGAGAGTATTAATAAGAAGCGAATGTTTATTTAAAAAATTGTTTATACTTTTTTTTTCACAGATTTCTTTGAGACAATGGAGAACAGGCACATTCCTTCACAAATGCGGGGCTGCTTTGTTGAACGAAAATTGGGCAATAACTGCTGCTCACTGTGTTGAAAAGTATGTTTATTATTATTATTATTATTTAACAAAAATTTTAAGTTAATAATAATAATGACCTTGTATCTTATGAAATATTGACATTTTTAAAGATATAAGCTCACTCCGACATTACACTCGTCGAGACCTTTCATTTAAGTACCCACATCAATTTTCATATTATTTATATATATTATATATATGTATATATGATATCTTGTCACAATTATGTCATTGACTAGTGTGTAATGGAACAAACAGCACTGACAAGTGACAGATTTTATTTGTTTAAAATAATTATATTTCTGTTATTCGGACTCGTTTATTTAGAGATACTAAACTAGGCTGTATTATTTTGAATATCTATTATTTAATAATTGATTTTTCTCGCTAAGTATATAGTTTTAATTGTGGGAGCAACGATGACATTTTAATAAATTTAGTTTTTTAAAAAAAGTCGATATTGAAGAAAGTACAGAGCACGGAAAAGAGTAAATTGTAACGTTTAAATTATAAATATTACAATGTGAATAGTAAAATCACGATTTTACTGTTTGAAATGGTAATTTTTAGCAGTTGATCATTACTTATTATAAATCGACTGTTATTTATTACAGTTTACTTTTTTCCGTGAGCAATTTAACAAAAGTCATTATTTAATAAAACAAAATTTTAATTAGTTGTAGTTCACAAATCACTGCAGTCACATAGTGACTGCAATGTTGCTAATTATTATTATTATCATTATTTAACAAAAATCCCAAGTCAATAATAATAATAATAATAATAATAATAATAATAAAATTTTTGAATATATGTATTATATATTATTATTATTATTATTATTATTAATTTTTAATTTTAATTTTAATTTCAGCGTACCACCAGGTGACTTATTATTAAGAATGGGAGAACATGATTTAGCAAATGAAAATGAACCTTATGGTTATCAAGAGAGACGCGTTCAAATAGTTGCAAGTCACCCGCAATTTGATCCAAGGACTTTCGAATACGATCTTGCTCTCCTTCGTTTTTACGAACCGCTTTTACCATTTCAACCAAATCTTTTGCCAATTTGTCTCCCGGATGATGATGAAGGTTACGTTGGACATACTGCTTATGTTACTGGCTGGGGTAGACTCTACGATGGTAATTTAATTTGTTACTTCTCTTATCTGGTGATATTTAAAAAAAAAAAAAAAAATTAACAATATACTAAACATATATTCATCATTTCAGAGGGTCCTTTACCATCGGTGCTTCAGGAAGTTCCTGTACCTGTTATCAATAATTCAATGTGCGAGGGTATGTACAGAAATGCTGGATACAATGAGCACATACCCAACATATTCATTTGTGCCGGCTGGAGGAATGGAGGTTTTGACTCTTGCGAGGTATTTTTTTTTTTGTTATTATTAAATTTATTAATATTTTAGTTAAAAAATTTATGAGTACTATTAAAAATAATATTTTTTTTTTTAATTAATTAAAGGGCGACAGCGGGGGTCCAATGGTAATTCAGAGACCGCGTGACAAGCGGTGGATCCTCGCGGGAGTAATTAGCTGGGGGATTGGATGCGCCGAGCCGAACCAACCTGGCGTTTACACAAGAATCTCCGAGTTCAGAGAGTGGATTAATCAAATCCTGCAATTTTAAATAATATTTATTTTTATTTAATTTAACTAATGGATTATCATTTTAATCTTATTGATTTATTATGATTATCTGTGTAAAAGTGATGAATGATTACTACAATCGAACAATTTTAGTATTATAATTAATAAACCTTGTTACATTTTCATCTGGTTAACTAATTAATAATAATAATTCATTATTGCTACTTATCAATATTAATAACTATTTTTATTATTATAAATATTAATACTATATAATCATTATGTTTACTATTATTATTATTTATTATACTGCCTAACTCAGATGAAAATGCAACGAATTGCAGTAGAATATTTAAATATAACTAAAATAAATGCAAGTTATTTTTTTATTGATTTTATTTATAAAAATAATAATCAATTTGATTTTTAATTTAATTACTTGCATTTTTATAAAATATTTTTATTGTAGAAAAAATATTATTTGTTATGTTATTATTATAATTTATTATTATAAATATATAGAACGATTAATTTTAATTAATACAAATTGAATTGTAATTATAAAAAAAAAATTATAATTACTTATGTAAATAATTAATTGATATACACAATGTACTTAAATACATATAAAAATAAAAAAAAATGTTTTCACCTTTTTAAATAATTTTTTTATGAATTAGAAAGCGAAAAATGGTTTCAATCTTCGCTAAACGTCATTGTGACGGTCAACCTCATTTTTTGCCCTATATTTTACGAAAAAATTTCATTACAACGAAAGTAAATCATTTTTATAAAATGGATTTCATAACTTTATCCATTTTTATTATTATTGTTATAAAAATTTTTTTTATAAGTTTTTTAGCTCGGAAAAACTTTTTAAAAATAAAGTTCAATAATAATAATAAAATTTTCAATATCGATTATTATTATTATTATTATTATTATTATTATTATTATTTTCACCTAAATTAAAGATCCAATTTTTATTTTCAATCCGCACTATTTCTCAAGCTAATTACAACACAAATAAAAATATATAATTATAATCTATAAGAATACTTTTTCTTTTTATTTAAAAAACGAAAATAACATAATAAGAAATTCTAATAAAAAAGAGAGAATTAATAATACTAGTAATCAAATTATTTGTAAAAAAAAAAAAAAAAAAAAAAGTTTAATTACATAAAGACTGAATTAATATTTATCTATATATTTTTTTTTTATTATATCTAGTGCTGCAAAAAATAATTGTTATGACCTAGAAATGATGGAAGAGATATACAAGACCCGGTTATTTTTTCAACTCTTTCCATTCCTTTTGACATCCGGCCTCTAACTGCAATCTGTACGTGTCTCCTCACTAGAATTACCAATTCCAAAAAAAAATTAAATAAAAAAAAAAACGTCACCCAAAAAAATATTTTTTCAGCACATTGACACCAATCGATACCTTTTTTCATTCATCATCCTTTCTTTCACCTAAACACTAAATTTTTTCTCTTTTGTTCTCACCGAAAAAGTAGCGGGTGTGTAACTATTGTATATAAATGTTACTGGACCGGGTTAAGTGCTGGTGAAAGTTGCAATTGACTGGGAGACTATTTTATTATTATATTTAAAACTATTACACGGTAAATAAAAAGGTAAATCAATAATCCAATATAATATTTACTCAATGTCACGTTCAAGTTTAAATTGCCGAGATTTACGAGTTTGATTTTTTTATATTTACAATTACGATGGTTATAGCTTGGGTAATTTTTGAATAAATTTTTTAAATAATTGTGATATCATATATACAGTAAAAAATTTTAAGTCATTGCGTCAAAAAATTTTGTGTTATTTATTTGACACTTTTTTGTGTTGATTTAATACAATGTTTTTTTACTGTAGGATTAATTAAACATAATTTAATACTCTTACTGTAGAAATTTAGTAACTTTTTTTGATAAGTTTTACATATTATACTATAATAGGGTGTGCCAAAATGTAACTTCCTTGATGGACCTCTAAAAATTGGAATTTTGAGTTCCGCTTTTAACAGGAGTTGTGTTTGGGCATTTCCTATTTTAAGCGTCAGGGATTTATTTGATTTTCATAAAATTTTTTAACAGGAGTTTTGTTTAGGCATTTTTGCTGAAATTTCAAAATTTGGCCCAACAAAACTATAATCTTTAACGTGCAAACGATAAATATAAAAGTTGGAATTATTAATTAATATTTTTAAAAATTTAAACAATACTAAAGTTAGCCGACGTTCTAGATTTTTTTTAAATAAAAGCTAAAAAATATTTAAAAAAAAAAAATTGTTTTAAAAAAAGTTTTTGACAAATATAGTTTTTTACATAAAATTCAAAAAAAAAAAAATATTATTTTTAACGAAATTATTAATTTTAATTAATTTCAATTCATTTTAATGAATTTTAATTAATTTACAAGCATGTATGGAATTCACTCACATTCCATGCTTGTAAAGGTGGACCCTAGGAACTCCGCCGTCCATCTTACGGCATAAAATAAATATTATTATTTTTAACGAAATTATTAATTTTAATCAATTTCAATTCATTTGAATTCATTTTTTTAAAATAATTTTTTCAATAAAAAAAATTACAAAAATTTTTAAATGTCGGCTAACTTAATTTTCATAAAATGTAGACATTCATATAAATTTAATTACTATTTTAAATATTATTTATTATTATCTGAATATTATTTATTATTTGTTTTTTTTTTAATTTTTTCCGTGTACGTATGACATAAATATAAAAAAAAATAAATAATATAATAATAATAATAATAATAATATAAATGAATATTATCAATCAAAACACGTGTGTCAATTTAGTTTATAGTATACGATTGAGAATAAATACGCTCAAATTTATTTTTTTATCGCCCAAGTATTGTCCCTCGAAGGGAATACAAATGAGCAAGGTAAAAAAAGGTATAAAAATTAAATGACGGTACGTACATACATACAAAGGAGTAGAGTGTGACGACGGAGTGCAAGGACGTAACAGAATAGTTTGACGTAGGTAAGGGGTAGGGGTGGTTCGATAGAGCTCCGAGCTAGTACCAGACCACCAGAGCAGCTGATTCGACTATCCGGTACTCAGGTACTCCGGGCCAGGGTCGCCAGACAAACTTTATACATACGCGAGCTACTATTATTCTGCTCCTACCGCCTCCCACTGCTTGCTGGCTACCCTCTGCTCGATATTTACACAATTTTCCTCTACAACTTGTATTAGAAAAGATTGTTGCAATTTCTGTAATGTAAAACATAAGGAGCGTAATATTGGCCTTTCTATGGGAAAGTTGCCCTGAGCTTAAATGAACCGAGTTACTGCGGCTAAATGTTACTGAATCTTTATTAAACGACCCGTCAAGATCATATCATCGCACTCCAGTCAAAGGTCTGGGTCAGAGACTAAATTCTCGGGTATTATATATAATAATCTTATTTTCTTTTTTATCATCCATCTTTCGCTTAGATCCTAGGAAATTGTACAATTGAATAAACATAAAATTTTTATTAGAATCTTTGGATCTAAAAATATTTTTGAGGTAAATTTTATTGCAAATTTTGCATCTATTTAAATATGAAAATTAATTTTTTATTTATTTACTTAAAGTCGCGTCAATTAAAAATTAAGTATTATACTGACGTTAGCAGACAAAATTTTGGTAAATATTTACAAGGGGTCAAACATTTTAATTTTCATATTTTTGAACGAAATTTCTTACATTTTTTTTTTTTGAAAAATACATAAAAAAATAAACAATTAAAAAAAAAATGTTGATTATCAGTATCACAATTTTAACAAATTCTACAAATTTAAAAAAAAAATTATAAATTTTTTAGAAAATTGTGATATTTAATTTTTTTTAAATTATTCGTTTTTTTATGTACTTGTCAAAAAAAAAGATAAAATAGAAATTTTATCCAAAAACAGGAGAGCCAAAATTTTTTCCAATTTTTGAAGGCAAAAAAGCTATCGAAATCTTTATTCTTTTCTTTCACGACATTTTTTTTCATAAATGCGCAGTAAAAACGAGCAGAATAAAAAAAAAATTTGAAAATGACAATTTTTCACCTAGTTCTTGCCCAAAATCGGGTTAACCCCCCTTGTAAATAATTTCCAAAATTTTTTATAACATTTAAATTATAATGAAAAAAATTTAGAAAAAAATTGACGTAAAAATTTTGAAAAAATTATAAATGGGAATTTTTTTAAATATTTTTTTTTTCAAAATTATTGATTTGCTATAAAAATTTCAAAGTATTCTTTTATTTGTTGAATTATATATTATAGTGCGATAATTAATAATTACACTGAGAAAAAAAATTTTCTTTTGAAAAAAGATGTCAGCAATAATGTGACAAAAAATTTTATTTTTTATTGCATTGCTTATTTTTTTTTTAAATAAACTTTTTCTCTCAATTTAATTATTTAAATTAAAAATTTTAATTTAACAATTTTTTATTTTTTTAACTTAAAAAAAATAACTAGAAATTTTTTAATCAATATAAAAAAAAAACATAAATCATTATTGCATCTATTCTATTATCATTCTACTTAGTAAGAAATAATTTACTCAATTACAAATAATAAGTGTACGACAAGTAATAATTTATGTTGAATAATTACAGCTGAAGAAAGTCAAGCTAAATTTCTATCAGTACATCCATGTAATCAATTTGCCAAGAGGTATACAATTTACGGAGCGACCTATAGGAAATAATAATAATAATAATTAAATCAACAAAACCCACATATATCTACAAGAGGTCCAATCGACCCGTACCACAATAGATTGACTCCAATCCCCGGGTATCTTCACTCAGAATTTACACGTAGTAAAAAAAATTCTGTTCTCTTATATCCGAGCATACTTTGGGAACTTGAGCATACCGTTATCGATTATGCATTCCACCAGGCAACCAGGTAACCACCTGTGTCTCCAACCCGTCGCCCGATTGGGCTCCACGTGACAATTTAAATAAGATATAAGAAAGTCTCCCAATACATTACCTATCAAGCCACAATATAAGCTACAAGCTACCTACAACTACCCACGTTAATTTTTGGGATGACTCATTGGCATTCCCTCGGTCCGTAACCCAGAAACCCGCAAAAAATTTGTATCATCACACGTTTATCATTTATCATCAATGTAACCTTGCGTCTTAACTAAAATGTAGTTTAATTACACTGAAAAAAAAATTCATTTGAATCAATAGAAAAATTCTTGAACCTAGAAAATTATTTTGGAGAATTGTAATGAAAATGTTGATTTTTTTAACAAATAAATTATGGCAAAAAAATTGACATTTGGAAATTCAAAAAAATTTTTGAAAATTTGAAACCTCAGTTTTTGAAAAATCATTTTTTTTAACAAATTTGTTTGTTAAAAAAAATTAAAAAATTATCTACTGACTGCTTACTTTAATGTCATATTTATAATTTAAAAAAAAAAAAATAATTTTTCTATCACTATAATTTGTAAATTAATTTATTTTTACTCTTATTCAACATAGAAATTTTGAAAAATTAAAAATGCAATTTTTCAAAAATAATTTTTTTTAACAAATTTGGTTGTTAATAAAATTATTTAAGATGGTTAAGTGCACGGAAAAAAGAAAAATCGAAAAATTACATTACAAATAGTACACAGTAAAAAATTTTGTGTTAAATATTTAACACTTTTATGTGTAAATTTAACCTTTATTGTGTTAAATCAACACAAAAAAGTGTTCAATATTCAATAAAAATTTTTAACACAAAATTTTTTGACGCAATGACGCAAAATTTTTTACTGTCTAATAAGCGTCGCTTCGTATAAAAAACTAGAAAAATTGCAGTTTGAAATAACATTTTTCTAAATTCAAACTTTGAATGTTAATTTTCAAAGCTTTCAATGTAATATTTACATTTTACAATGTGATTCTTACAAAATCTGTAATAATTAAAATCTCAAACTGTAATTTTTCCAGTTTTTTATCTGGAGCGCCACATTACATTATATAATTTTTTTTCCGTGTGCTTACTTAAATATCAGAGTTTTATCGTCTTAAATCCAAAAAATTTTTGAATCAAGTAAAATTAACTTAAACTCAAATTTTCTTCATTTAAGAATTTTTCAACTCAAATAAAGATGAATTTCTTAAAAATTACTTAATTAAATTATTTTTTCCGTGCAAATTTACTCGCCGTGATACACGTAACCAAGGTGTTAACGCTACGAGTTCTGATTACCATCCCGGCCGCTTAAATAATAAATAATAAATAATAAATAATAAACAACAAAGATAACATAAATATGGGAACTCCAAGTAGTAGGACAGTGTGTCGTTGCCGATACCGATCCCGATGGCAATTCCAATGCTGTCGCTGTTCCCCTTCTTTAGTAGCTTGACCTGGTCGTAGCTGGCCCACTTAATTCTTTGCTCTTTTTTCTTTTCATTTTCTCTGGGCCTTTTCATTCAGCTAGGCCAATTAAATGACAATTAAAAGAACACATCACCTTAAAAATGAATCCTTTATTAATTAAAATTAAATAAACTTAATCAATGTTAATTTTAAAGGTGATCCTGGTTAGCCATAGTCTTCCCCCTCCCTTGTTCTGGAAGTAAATAAATCCCTACTCTGATGCCCCTTCTCAGCTCCGGAAGAACAAGTTGAGTCCCCTCTTAAAAATGAGGCCCATATTCTCACTGAAGATATTTCAGTTTGTCACTTATACCTGACTATTATATTTATATATTTGTATATAAATGTTCCCTTTCTCTCAAACTCAGTAACTTCTTCCGGGACTTACCGTCTTGTCCTGTCCTCCTGTCTAGTCTCGACTCTCTCAATTCGCGATTACCACCACATTGAAGCCCGTCTGTATAAATAAAGCCTCGGTACTCACATAAGTACAAGTACAAGTACTACCAGTAGAGTTAACAATAATAACAAGTGGGGAACAGAGAAGTGTGTAGCCCATACCATACCAATGCTCTATCCAATCTCTGATGACTTTGCCGATGCATTCCCGGCACATGCCATGCCGGTCAGACGTGTACCGTCCACATTACCTTCCGGATGGATTGATAGTTGATAAAGACGGTTATCGGTCCAGCTTTCGGTTTTGTTTTCTTTTTATTGTTTTCCCCCCGGCGAATTCTTCTTCGGGACTCAATGACAAGTTCGCCAAGGTGTTGGTTTGTTTTTAGTGAAGTGTTAGACTTATTTTAATTATTTTTATTATTGATATGTTTATTGTTGTCCATTCAAAGGAATAATTTTTAGTTTTTATCTTCTTATTAAAATAATTAATGGTAAGTTTTATTCTTTTTTATTTAAAATTTTTCGAGAAAAATTTTACAAAAAATTTTTAAATGTTAAGGTCAGATTGTCCTACTTTCAAGATCAGGTTCTCGGTCGTTGGTCGTGACCGGTCGCAGCCTCGTGGTACAAGTTAAACATCTTTTTACTCGTTTTTTTATTTATAAAATAAATAAAATAATTTTATTTAAAAAAAAAATTTTTATTAATAAAAATTGTCAGATAATTAATAAAAAAAAAAATTTCTAAATACTCTGTACCGATTCCCACGTGTTTGATAATATACAATAAATATATAAATATACACTACTATACAAATATATCTATAAAGTTAAAATGCCGTTGAATAGACAGTAAATGTAAAATGTAGATTTGATTTGTTGATGATGCGTTCACTGACAAGAGATTTACTAACGGTCCACACTTTGACGTGAATGACTTGCTTCTAAGAAGACTAATATAATAATAATTATATCTATCTCATGTATTACTCATCTCTAAAATCTTTTTTTCATCCTTTCTTTATTGACAAAAAAAAAAATTCTAAAGAAAGTGAAATAAATTATTGCTCGTAAATATTGTCAGGCTTAGATAAAAAAATTTGTAGAGAGAGAGAGCTGTGAAAATAGTTAAGAATGTCCGAGAATAAGGAATAGTTTAAAGATATTCCTTAAGTTAAACTCAGTACAGGGTGGGAACAATCAGGTCACCCAGATTTAGCAGAACTCGGTTCTATACTCTGTTTAATAAAAAGACACTGAGGTATCCTACTACTACTACAATATATTTGCTTTATTACTGTGTTGAGGACGTCTGCTCAACAGAATTAAGAACGAGCTTTCTCCATCGCAACTTTTATACATATATTTTATAATAAATGATAATAATAATAATAGTAATAAAACAAGTAACCCATTTACATTAGATGCGTACTGATTATTACTAAGTATTACCGTTTAAATGCTATTATTCAAATTCCTTTTATTGTTGTTGTTATTATTGTTCCTGTTAATGTTTTATCTTTTATGAGTCCTGTACACGTAATACAATGATTTAATTGATTATAAAAATTATTAATGTACTTTATTGCTGGTCTTAATTGTTTGTTTAAAAGAAAAAAAAAATAAGATATTGTTTTTAATTTAGAAAGCTATTGTTTCAACGCGATTAATTTTTATGTCATTTTTAAATAGGCAATTTTTATAGAAATAAGTAAATTTTATTTTATTTTATGAAAAAATAATGATAATAATAATAAATGTTAGTTATTAAAATAATGTCTAGTTATTTTTTTAAAGCATCTAATTTTAAAAAACATTTATTTTTTTTATTTTTACTTAAACTAAAATTTTCTTTAAAAATTTGAAGCAATTATTATTATTATTATTATTATTACTATATAAAAATTAATAATAATAATATTTATAATAAATTTTATTTTATAAATAATTATTTTTCATTAAAGTGTTGAAGTAAATATTAAATGATAGATATCAAAAAGGATTTGATTTTTTACACGCGTAATGTTTACTTAGTATAAAAAAAAAAAAAAAAATAATGATAATATTGAACCGGTGATTTTTTTCATTAAATTTACGTTAATCCACACACTTTAGCACCGATAATTGTTACGTGTATGTGTGGACGACGTATATATTTAGCAAAATATAGTGTTCACTGTAGCGAGCATGTACGGGTATATATAGTTGAATACGCGGTTGTATAACGGTAAATAAAATCGTCAGGAGCAGAAGCACCAGCAGCAAACAAACATAAAGGTATTCGCGTAAAGTGCGTGCGTGAATCACGGAGTTGAACGTGTAGATCACGCACTCCTCTAGATACTAGAGCTACGGCTCTGTCCGGATAAAATGGTCCATCCTCGCTATGCTCATTGATTTTATTAATTACGAAACACCTTACTCTACTTAGTTTATTACCTGCGGACTTTATTATTAGATTTTTTTCACCCAAATCAATCTATAATTTTATTTAATTATTTACAGATGGCTTCGCAAAGATATGTTTATCTACTTGTAGTCTACTGCTACTGCCTGGGAATATTTGCTACTAAGAGCACATTTTCAGAGCACAGTCGAGGTAATTAAAAATTTATTTATTGTATGTTGATTATTTTTAATTTTGAATCAATACAAAAAAGTGTTGAAAATTTTTTATTAAAAATTAAACAAAATTTTTGTATCCAAAATTTAACACAAATTTTTTTATTAAAAATTTAACGAAGAAATTTTGCCCACGAATATTTATTAAAAAATTAAGCCAATATTTTTCAACACAAATTTTTGAGTTAAAAATTTGACAAAAAATGTTTTACTACAAATTTTTGTGTTAAAAATTAAATAAAAAATTTTTTAACACAGATATTTATTAAAAAATTAACACTCAATTATTAAACACAAATTTTTGAGTTAAAAATTAAAAAAAAAAATTCTTTACCACAAATTTTTTGGTTAAAAATTGAAAAAAAAATTTTTCAACACAAAAATTTATTAAAAAATTAACACAAAATTGTTCAACACAAATTTTTGAGTCAAAAATTGAAAAAAAAATATTTTACTACAAATTTTTGTGTTAAAAATTGAAAAAAAAATTTTTATTACAAATTTTTGTATCAAAAATTGAATAAAAAAATTTCCAACCCAAATTTTTATTAAAAATTAATCAAAAAATTTTTTTTACGCAATTAAGCAAAATTATAACAATCTACAAACTATCTCAAAAACTAACCCCTAATTTATCTGTTTAAAGGCCGGAAGTTGTTCGGTGGGTACCGAATAGAGCCAAAAGTGTGTCGCCCATCAAACCCCTCGCGAGTGCGTGGGGAGGACCCACCAATCTGTATGTTCAATTACGAATGCAGCCAGCGAAATGGGCAAGTCGTTGGAGCTTGCATGGACGGCTTCTTATTCGGAGCTTGCTGTCAACTGCCAGCGTCCTCATCTTCCTCTTTGTTATCATCAGCGACCTTCCCGCCCTTCCCGCCAGTCGACCATGAAACAAAAACCTTCGAAACAACCAAAAAATCAACTTCAACTCCCTCTTTCGACCACCAGAGCACCATGGACGATTTATCTCAGCCCGACATCCTGGAGAACCCCGACAACAGCCTCCAAAATAAACAAGAGCCATCGGAGCTTAAACCGGTAGCGACATTAACGCGCCCGGATCAGGTTCTCCAAATAGATCCGGTGTATCACTTGCCTAGTTTATTCTCCCACGGGCTTCCCGCGAGCAACACCTCGCACCTGGAAACAGTTCTGCTGGACCAAAACGGGACTGCGATCGACAACAAGATCGATTTTTCCTTCAAGCCCCGACCCACCAATCGGTCCACAGTCTCCCCCTCCTACTCCTCCTCCCCCGCCGTCGCAACTACAAAAAAATTGGGCTCCAGCACCGAAAGCACTCGCTTGCGTCCTACCCACTATATGAACACCCACCTCATCTCCTCCAGCACGGAGTCAAATTTAGTCCGCGTGAACACTTTGCCCGGCAACAAAAAACACGACGACTCAAATGACTTTCACAAAGAGGAGATTGCGATAAATCATATAATATCGATTCTGAACGCTAGTACGCCAAGTGGATCGAGCGCATCTTCCTCCCATGTCACGCAGCAATTAAATACCGGAAGCTCATCGATTCACGGATGGGTGACCATCGATGACACATCGGAATCAACAAACACTCAAACCTTTCCTTATACATACTACAAACCCGTTCAATCAACAAAACCCGCTAATTTCTACCATTACCAAGTCGCCTCCTCGACTCCGCTCGTTTCCACGACTAAAAGCAAACCAACCCGACCTTCTAATATAATTTTATCCTCCGACTTTACTCACAAAAATAACTACAACTATCCAACCACTCAAAGTTTGTCTTCTAGTTATCAATATTTGTCCACTAAGCCAACGACTCTCCCACCCGCACCTACTGTTATTGTTTTGGGGCCACTTGGGACCAATGATTTTACCAGTGTTACTTCTCCTAAGCCGTTCACGAAGCGACCTAATAATAATAATAATAATAATAATAATCATCAGCAGCAAAATAAACCAATTTATTCCTCTTCTTCTTCTTCATATTATTCTTCAGCCAAACCTTCCTCGCCAAAACCTTTTAATAAATCTACAATAAAACCGAATCAAACTAAAAAACCGGGAACTACAATAACCCACAATATAAG
Source organism: Cotesia congregata (assembly GCA_905319865.3). Classification (NCBI taxonomy): domain Eukaryota; kingdom Metazoa; phylum Arthropoda; class Insecta; order Hymenoptera; family Braconidae; genus Cotesia; species Cotesia congregata. The sequence continues at coordinate 7,891,647 of CAJNRD030001123.1, read as the reverse complement.
CACGGTTATTTCAACAGACAGTGCTGACACTTCGAGCAGCAGTAATATTATTTCAACAAGCTTTATTAATGTTAAATTGAAAGATTCGACGAGTCCAAAGCCTTCTGGTACAAGTGGAGCGACTTCAACGTCTTCTTCGACGATAACAACAACTGTTGTGACCAAAAAGCCAACTGTCTGGACGACGTTGTCCGCTTGGTCGAGCAAGCCTAGTTTTCAGCTGAGACCTGGACAGACTGATCTGGAGTGGACTCATGAAGGCTTAACGCCGGTTCATACGATTGTTTTTAAGCCTACGTCGAAGCCAGTAAGTAATATTGTCACTGTTGAAAGCGACGAGGTCGAAGGAGCGACTACCACTAACGATCACTTGATAAACTTCCCTCCAGACCGCAATCCTAATTTGACCAATTCTACTCCGACTTCTCAGCAAGAAAAGCCGACGATTGTCGAAGCTTCGAATAATACTAATCAGGAGGTTGAAATTGAGAATGAAAATGAAATTCACACACCGAGTTTTATTGAAGACGAAGTTCTGACCAATAAAGTTGACGATTTTGTCAATAAAATTGTAGATTCTTTGCAAGGAAATTTTCAAGATTTGAAGGACATTGTTTATAGTAAGAAAAATGCAACCACTCCGACGGTTGTTACCAAAAAACCTCCGACGAAAAGACCCACTCAGCAGAAAGTTACGACCAAAAAACCACCGACCAAGCGACCTGTTAAGCCCGCTACTTACGCAGCTACTACGGGAAAACCTGTTAAGGTTACAAAGCCTGACAAAGTCACTACGGGTATTGTTTCAAGCACCAAGAGACCTATTGTCACCACCAAACGACCTGTCAAACCCACTAAAAAGGTTAATGTTACCAGTAGTAGTGTTTCAACTACTCAAAAGGTTGAATTTCAACAAACCACTGAGGCTTATTCCGCTTCCGAGACTACTCTATTTTCTACAACGCCGGATTTTCGTAGAGGTGAAATTACATTAAAATAAAAATGATACTGAATGTTTAACAATTATTGAAATTTTTATAACAAATAAATTATGGAAATATTTTAAAAAATTCGCACTTTAATGCATGTGAAATTTTTTAAATTATTTATCTGTTATAAAAATTAAAAAAAATTAAATTCAGTATCATAAATAAAATTATTCTTATCAAATGTTTTGTTAATTTATTTATTTATTTATTTATTTATTTATTTATGATAACTTGTTGTTTAATAAAATAAATTTTATAAAAATAATTAAGCACATCTAAGTAATTTATTGATATTTATTTTTAATTTTAAATAAATTCCCTCGGTAGTTTATTGTATATTTAATTAATAAATTTGTTTGTTAGAGTGTGGAGTAAGACCAATGATTAAGACAGGACGTGTTGTTGGTGGTAGAAATGCAACATTTGGTGAATGGCCATGGCAAGTATTGGTACGCGAAGCCACATGGCTTGGATTATTTACGAAAAATAAATGTGGAGGTGTACTTATTACTGAAAAATATGTTATTACTGCTGCGCATTGTCAACCTGGGTAAAAATTTGTTTTTATACTTTTTTTTGGTTTAGAATAATATTAATAATAATAATAATAATAATAATAGTAAAAAAAAAATTTTTTTTCTTCTGATTTTTTAAAGATTTTTGGCGTCGCTAGTTGCAGTGTTCGGTGAATATGACATCTCAGGTGAGCTCGAGCAGCGAAGAAGTGTGTCAAGAAACGTAAGAAGAGTTATTGTTCATCGCGAATACGACGCCGCGTCGTTTGCTAACGATTTGGCGATCCTCGAGCTGGAGAAGCCGGTTGAATTTGACGCCCACATAGTTCCTATTTGTATGCCCGATGACAATACCGATTATGTGGGGAGAATGGCCACTGTCACTGGATGGGGTCGTGTTAAATACAGTAAGTCGATATTCATAATAATAATAATAATAATAATATAAAGGATTATTGAAATTTGTGAAAATGTTTTTTTTTTTAATCAGACGGCGGAGTTCCGTCGATTCTTCAAGAAGTTCAAGTTCCTATTATGGAAAATTCAGTGTGTCAAGAAATGTTCAGGACTGCGGGTCATTCGAAACTTATTTTAGACAGTTTTCTTTGCGCTGGATATGCTAATGGTCAAAAAGATTCTTGTGAGGTAATTTATATTTTTTTTTAAATTTAAATATTAATTTAATTAGTTTGGAAATTTTTTAAATTATTTATTAAATTAATTTTTTTAATTACTAATTGCATTAATATAAAACTCGTTAAATTATTAATTCAATTAATTTGAAATTTTTTAAAATTATTTATTCAATTAATATAAAATTTTTTAAAAATTATTAATTCAATTAATATGAATACTAGCAATCTTGTAGTCACTATGTGACTGCCGTGACTTGTGAATTATAAATAAATAAAATTTTGCTTTATTAAATAATGACTTTTGTTAAATTGCACTGTACTTTTTTAACTATTGACGTTTTTAAAGATATAAGCTCATCCCGATGTTATACTCATCAAGAGCTTTCATTTGAGTACCCACATGCATTTTCATATATTTTTCATATATACATATATATAATATATATAAATATATGAAAAATTGATGTGGGTACTCAAATGAAAGGTCTCGATGAGTGTAATATCGGGATGAGCTTATATCTTTAAAAATGTCAATAGTTCACAAGATACAAGGTAGTCTCTTAATTATGTTAAATTGCACTGTACTTTTTTAACTATTGACGTCTTTAAAGATATAAGCTCATACCGATGTTACACTCATCAAGAGTTTTCGTTTGAGTACCCACATACATTTTGATATATTTTTCATATATATAAATATATGAAATATATGAAAAATTGATGTGGGTACTCAAATGAAAGGTCTCGATGAGTGTAATGTCGAGGTGAGCTTATATCTTTAAAAATGTCATTAGTTTACAAGATACAAGATTATTTCTTAATTATCTTTCTACAGATAGAGTATTTTCGAATGCAGCCTAAATATGTATCATAATAAATTGACTATCGGTGAGAATAATATGAAACTTTGAAAAGGAACAAATTCAAGTCAAGACCTTTGCAATGACACTAAATTTCACTAAAAAAAAAAGATTTTATTATATGACTATTCTGGACACAAAATTTTTCTTATTCTTTTAATAATATAGATTATAAATTTAAGTAATATGAAAATTTTGAAAATTAATAATTAAATAAATTTTTTAATTATCAATTCAATTGATACGAAACTTTCTAAAAATATTAATTCAATTAATTTGAAAATTTTTCTATTGATTAATTCAGTTAATATAAAATTATTAATTGAATTAATTTAAACATTTTTTCATTTATTAATTCAATTAATCTAAAAATTATTAATATGAAAATTAGTTTTGTCATTAATTGAATTAATTTTTAATTATTAACTTAAATAACATAAAATTTTTAAAAATTATGACTAATTAATTTGAAAATTCTTAAAACGATTACTAAAATTAATTAAAAAATAAAGGGCGACAGTGGAGGTCCGCTAATGATGGAAAAACCAGACGGAAGATGGTTCTTAGTCGGTACAGTGTCTCACGGTATAAAATGCGCAGCTCCGTATTTACCAGGTGTCTACATGAGGACAGCGTACTTCAAACCTTGGCTCCACAGTGTCACCGGTGTTTGATATAATTATCCTTCCCAAAAATAAAAAATAAATAAAATCAATGTACTCTTAAAGCAACAGAGCATGTGTACAAAAGGACCTATTTATGCACGCGTGTCATGCTAATATATATATATATATATATATATTAAACATATAAATCTTCGACAAAGTACTGAGATAAATTGTACAAGACGGTCATTGATTATTAAATAATCCAATGATCCCCTAGGAAAAATTTATATTCGGTTTTTTATTAATTATTTATTTATTCAATACTGTAAATAATTTATTTATTTTTTTCCGTACAAATTTTTGTACTATACAAAATATATATAAGTTTAATTGTATTATAAATTATTATTATTTATGTGTATAAAATTTATTTATATAATTTAAAATTTGTTTTATCAATAGTCTTTATTTATTTTTTTTAAACAATAAATTTATGGAAGAAAAAAAAATTATATTTTGATTTTTATTTGTATATTTTTTGACCTTGTATGGAAAATATATATATATATATATATATATATAGATAAATTCATGAATAAATGTAATAAATTTATTTTATTCCGTGTAATTTAAACAAAAGGTAAGGTGAAGTTATAAAGTTTTAAAGTTCCCGGTGTTCTATCTGATTTTAATGCAACAAGAACAAGGATCCGTTGTTATATAAATGTTAAGGGTTGAATATGTATAAATATATATATATATATATATATATTAGCATGACACGCGTGCATAAATAGGTCCTTTTGTACACATGCTCTGTTGCTTTAAGAGTACATTGATTTTATTTATTTTTTATTTTTGGGAAGGATAATTATATCAAACACCGGTGACACTGTGGAGCCAAGGTTTGAAGTACGCTGTCCTCATGTAGACACCTGGTAAATACGGAGCTGCGCATTTTATACCGTGAGACACTGTACCGACTAAGAACCATCTTCCGTCTGGTTTTTCCATCATTAGCGGACCTCCACTGTCGCCCTTTATTTTTTAATTAATTTTAGTAAGTATTATATATATATGTATAAGTGTGACTGGAAGTTATAATGTATGGGAGATGCTCTACGGATCAATAAAGAGAGAGTAGGAAAGATACATCTGTTTAACTTTTAAGAAAGAACGAGCGCGAGCTACCGCCTACGCTTTAAATTAACTTCCATCACGAACTTTTTTATAAAAAACGTCATTATTAACGTCATTATCTTTATTAACTTATCGAAAAAAAATAATTAGTTAAAATAAAATGTTTAATTATTTAAACAATCCAAGTTTAAAATAAAATAAAATTAATGATCTTTTTAAATTGATGATTTTTGGGGATTTTATCCAGGAGAGATTTTTATCGGAATGATAATAATAATATATTTATATTTATTATTATTATTTTTATTTTTATTTTTATTGTGCAAAAGTGAAATTTCATGAATAAATGATATTAAAAAAATAATTTAATTTAATATTATTATAAATACGCATGCGTGAATTTTGTCGCTCCCACTAGAGAATCGCGGCTGAAGAAGAGTAATGTAAAGCTCTGCAGCACACACGGTACACGATTCCTACCAGTTTTCTCCAGTCATTCGAACCCTCGACAGTACTTAAATTTTATTGGCTTAATAATAATTCATAATAAATATTTTATTTTGCTGTTTAAAAGTAAAATTGTGCTAGTTTTTGTTTTACCGGTAAGTATTTATTTTTATTGCGCAATTTTTATTTATTTTTAATTATAAGTCAGATAAATAAGAAATTTACTTTTGCCCCACCCCCTCTCTCCCCTAAAAATCTCGGTAATAATTAATCGGATTTATGAAACTAAAAGGCAGAAAAAAAAACGATAATTAATATTAATATCCTTATAAAACTCTTTAACATTTTATAAATGTCACTTGCGATATAATAAGAACCTATTATTACATCACTTAACACAACCATAATTAATATCGGTGTCTAAAATCAATTTTTCAATTAAATGTTCAGAGAATCAATATTCATGCATTTTGTATACTTGCGATAAATTTAATTGTTTTTTCTTTCGCCCTTTTTGTGACCTTGTTTTTAAATAGCTTTTGTTTGAGATGTTTTCATAGAAGCATTGTTTGTTTTTTTTATTTCAGAAAAAAAGGTATTGAGCCGACAAAAATGATTAATAAATTGGGTATATTGATTGGTATTGTGATGATGCAGCAGCATATTGAAGTAAATGCCTGGGGGGGTTTATTTAATCGCTTTACTCCAGAGATGTTATCTAATCTCGGTTATGGTGGTCATTCGGGTGGATACAAACCTTCGTATATGCAGGTAATACTTTTATTCTATACCCTTTATAACTTATGTACCTCATAGGAGTTTTACCTTTTCACCTTTTATCATCGATTAATCCTTTTTTTTATTTTTTATTTTTTTATTAACTGCTTTAAGACACACGATCTTATAACAACAATTCTAATAAGTTTTTTCAATCTAAACTAAAAAAAATTATTATTATTATTATTATTATTATTATCCAACAGCAATTTCGAGTTATTATTATTAATAATAATAATAATAACTAGAAACCTTACAGTCACTGTGGAACTGCCGTGACTTGTCAACTATAAATAAATAAAATTTTGCTTTATTAAATAATTAGTTTTGTTAAATTGCACTGTACTTTTTTAAATATTGACGTTTTTAAAGATATAAGCACATCCCGATGTTACACTCATCAAGAGCTTTCATTTGAGTACCCACATGCATTTTGATATATTTTTCATATATACATATATATATAGTATATATAAATATATGAAAAATTGATGTGGGTACTCAAATGAAAGGTCTTGATGAGTGCAATATCGGGACGAGCTTATATTTTTAAAAATGTCAATAGTTCACAAAATATTTGTTAAAATGCCCTGTATTTTCTTAACTATTGACATTTTTAAAGATATAAGCTCATCCCGATGTTACACTCATCGAGACGTTTCATTTGAGTACCCACATGCATTTTGATATATTTTTCATGTATATAAATATATGAAATATATGAAAAATTGATGTAGGTACTCAAATGAAAGGTCTCGATGAGTGTAATGTCGAGGTGAGCTTATATCTTTAAAAATGTCATTAATTTACAAGATACAAGATTATTTCTTAATTATCTTTCTAGAGATAGAGTATTTTCGAATGCAGCCTAAATATTTATCTTAATAAATTGACTATCGGTGAGAATGATATGAAACCTTGAAAAGGGACAAATTCAAGTCAAGACCTTTGCAATGACACTAAATTTCACTAAAAAAAAACAATTTTTTCATATAAATAAGATAGATAATAATAATTATTATTATCATACAAATAATTTTCATATAAATAAAATAGATAATAATAATAATAAGTTTTTAAATACGGAGTTTTATTATTATTATTAAAAATTTTTTTTGAAAAAACAATAACAATAATATTATATGGTTGGATCGATTAACAGCGACCGCTAACAGGAAATTATGCGAACAATTTTGCGGAAGGTTTGGAAACTATTGATGATCTTTGTGAAGATAGAAGATGCGTTTCAAATGAATATTGTTGTTCAGGTCAAATTTGCATCTTTGATCGAGGTACGTCATTAAAATATATTGAATAAATTATTTTTCAATTATAATTAATTATAATAAATAAATTATTTTGAATAATTTTATTTCATTCTTCAGATAACGAAGGATTTTGTGTATACCCGTTCGGGTTAAAACAAGGAGAATTATGCCGAAGAGACAGTGACTGTGAAACAGGTCTCATGTGTACTGATGTCATCGGAGCTGATACTAGGTCTTGCCAACCCCCAATTACTTCTAATAAACAATACAGTAAGTTTTTTTTCATGAAAAAAAAAAAAAATTAATATTGTCATAATTAATAATAAAAATTTATAAAAAAAAAAAAATTATTAACAGGTGAAGAATGTACCATTTCAAGCGAATGTGACATTACCCGAGGTCTTTGCTGTCAAGTTCAACGTCGTCATCGTCAGTCAACCCGAAAGGTCTGCTCGTACTTCAAAGACCCTCTTGTCTGCATCGGCCCCGTGGCTACCGATCAAATAAAGTCCGTGGTACAGTACACGTCAGGGGAAAAGCGAATTACTGGACAAAATAATAGAATTCTCTTCAAACGCGGTTTATTCATATAATTAAACAATTAAATATTTAATACGTTTTTCGCTTAAAATTTTTAAAAAATTTCTCGGATATTTAGTTGAAAAAAGGGAAAAAAAATAATTAATCTAGTCATTCAGTTTTAAAAATTTGAATTTTATTTTAAAAATAGAAATTAAGCTAAAAGGATGTGCGACTTCCATAAAATATCCTTCCTGATTATTGCGACTGAATAATAAAAGACATATCAAGTTATATTTGTTAGGGCGATAAGCTAATCTATTAAAATATAATATATATACATATCATGAGAAAATATATAAATAATATAATAGATAATAATATCCTCAACTACAGCACAAATTTAATCAACAAAAAATATAATACTTAATTTTTAAAAATATTATATATAAAACATATCAAATGCTGTGATTAGAATTCCAGCTTATTATTTTTATTTTGACAGACAGATTTTTAAAAATAGTTAAATTATATATTTATAATTTTATTGATAATAATTAAGTGATTAAAAATACATATCATTCACATATATTTAAAAAGAAATTGATGATCAATGCCTAATAATGCAATTAAAAATTTTGAAAAGAAAAAAAAAATTATATATATTAATTATAAAATGTTATTACAACATATTCTATTTATTAAATATATATATACATACAAATATATTTTTATCTTCAATTCAGAAGCTCTCTATACAATAATAAATATTATTTCTTGAAAATAATAAATGAAAGTAACTAATGAAAGTCTTTGTGAAAAAAAAATATTTTTAGTTTTTTTATTTAATTTTATACTGAACAAAAATATGTTTTTTATACAGTAGAAGAATTAAATAACAATTGTTTGAAAACTTTACAAAAATTATTTTCTTGGTATTTAATCGCAGACTAATTGTTTTTTTAATTTATTTTACGAATTGATGAATAGATTGTTGATAAAAACTAAAGAGGAATAAATATAATATTTTAGGCCATTTAGGCTGCGAGTCAAAAGTACCTTCAATCAACTTTTCTTCAATTATTGTTGTTATTATTACCATAATTATTATTATGTATTAATATTAATAAATATACAGTATGTACGTGAAATAATTATACTTTATTGTTCACGAGGTATAATAAAATAGTTAACTCACAAAATAAATAATTGTGCATAATATTCATTCATGGATTTATTTATTCATAAATATTTTTTAAACAAGTCCAGTGAAAGTAAGAGGTTGATTTTAAAACCGGTTGAAATTTAGGTCACTTTTTCACCATCAGGTCAAGATCAAATGCAATTATTACCAATTTTATTGATTGAAAAAAAAAAAGTAATACCATGAGGAAAGACAAAATCTTTTATTTGTCAAATATTATTATTATTATTATTAAGAGAATAAGAAAAATTTTGTGTCGAGGATAGTCATATAATAAAATCGGTTTTTTTAGTGAAATTTAGTGTCATTACAAAGGTCTTGATTTGAATTTGTGCCTTTTTAAGGTTTCATATCATTCTCACCGATAGTCAATTTATTATGACAAATATTTAGGCTGCATTCGAAAATTCTTTATTTCTAGATACAAAATTAAGTAATGACCTTGTATCGTGCGAAATATTGATATTTTTAAAGATATAAGCTCATCCCGATGTTACACTCATCAAGACCTTTCATTTAAGTACCCACATCATTTTTTCATATATTTATATATACTATATATATGTATATATGAAAAATATATCAAAATCCATGTGGGTACTCAAATGAAAGCTCTTGATGAGTGTAACATCGGGATGAGCTTATATCTTTAAAAACGTCAGTAGTTAAGAAAGTACAGCGCAATTTAACATAATTAAGAATCTACCTTGTATCTTGTGAACTATTGACATTTTTAAAGATACAAGCTCATCCCGATGTTATACTCATCAAGACCTTTCATTTAAGTACCCACATCATTCTTTCATATATTTATATATACTATATATATGTATATATGAAAAATATATCAAAATGCATGTGGGTACTCAAATGAAAGCTCTTGATGAGTGTAACATCGAGATGAGCTTATACTTTAAAAATGTCAATAGTTAAGAAAGTACAGTGCAATTCAACAAAATTCATTAATCAATAAAGCAAAATTTTATTTATTTATAGTTTACAAGTCACGGCAGTCACATAGTGACTGCAAGGTTGCTAGTTATTATTATTAGTATTATTATTATTACTTCTTTTTATTTATAAATCCCTTGATAAAAACCGCAATAAAATTTTCATAAAAAATCAACAAATATTTAAAGCCCAAATTATTTTTTTCCAAAATAAATAAATAAAAAATCACAAAGTTTTAAAAAGCGACAATTTAAGCGAAAGCGATATTGCATAAGTAGAAAAGCACCGAGCGCTAAAATCCATGTGTGTAAATATATATATTAACTCGTACTCATTCAAGACAACTGCACACATGGAAAAATCCAATCAGATAAACTTGCCTCTCATATAGCTTCACTTATACCTTATCAGCTGCATGACTAAGCGTACATGTGTCTCATTATATTCATTTTAAATTTTTTTTAAAATTAACTTTTGTAAAATTCGAAATTTTATCTCACTTATAATGCAAATGTTTTTTTGTACAACAATAACTCGACTTTGTTCATTTTTTATCATGCATTGTAAGAAAGATAAATATTGATAACTTTTGGTGATAACCCTAGTCTTTATTTGGTATTTAAAATAAATAAATACAAAATTTATCTGAGTAGGGCTCACTTTAAGATAAAATATGTCCAGAATTTAAAAAAACAGATAAGTAGATTGAAAGATGAAAAATATATTTTTGAGTGGTAGGAATATTGTTATTATTGTTATTAGCATGATAAAGTGTGTTATTTCTGTATTGGTCTTCATAGCGATAGCTAAAATACTCAAGGCAGTACGACGTTAAGGATAGTTGCTTTTAATTTCATTCAGTTGTGGCTGAAACGCCGACGACGACAGTACAAACTTATACCTACTCTAACATACTTATTAAATGCACTTTATAAATAAGATAAAAATAAAAACATAAAACACCATATACACTAGTCGAATTGAGCGCGAGACTTGGCAACTTTCCTCGCGTTTAAACCGCGTTATCTCTAACAAACACATTTTATTAATTATTTCAATTATTTATCTCACCAAGTAAAAGTTTTAATTTATTTTATTTTGCATAAATTTTAAAATAATATTTTTTTTTTTTATCAAAATAAACCATGAAAAGAATTTTAAAAAATAAAATTGAAAATAAAAGTTAGTTTGTTTCTATTTCAATCGTTATCCAGTGCAGTGTGTGCGTGTCGCGATATATTCGCTCGTTATATTCACTTATAAACTATATAAAGTATTAATAGCATCGATTTGTCTTTATCATTACTTTTGCTCCTGAAAATAAGTACATTCGCACTGCAAAAATAATAATAATAGTGAAGTAAAATTGAGCAACTATTGCGAATAAATTCTAGTCAATAGAAAGGTATTTTAAATTAACTTTTAAATAAACCAACAAAAATGGTAACCGCGTATGAAGCAATAACTATTACAGCAGACACATGCCTGCTTTTATTTAAAATTATTTACTATGTTATCGAAAGTGCCTACCGATTAATCGTACCGGTTGAAGAAAAAAATGTTGCTGGGGAAATAGTTCTGGTAAAATTATTGTTTTTTTTTTTTATTTTTGTTAGTTTATGTTACTTAATTTATTTATCTATATTAGATAACTGGGGCTGGACATGGAATTGGTCGTGAATTGGCGTACAAATATGCATCACTTGGGGCAATTGTTGTCTGTTGGGATCTAAATGCTCAGAGTAATCAAGAAACTGTAACGGAGATAATGAAATTAGGGGCCACGGCTGCTCATGCATATCAGTTTGTATTTATTATTATTTTCACTTAAAAGTTTAGATTATTTTTTTTTCTTTTTAATCATTTTTAATAATTATTTTCTTTAATAATTTTTAATAATTATTTTTTTTAATAACTTGGAAGAATTATTTTATTGATTATTATTTACAAGAGGGGTCCACCATTTTAATTTGCAGTTTTTTTTGAAAATTTTGATGTATTTTTTTTTTTTTAAATCCATTAAAAAATAAACAATTTAAAGAAAAAAAAAAAAGTTGATCATCACAATTTTAACAAATTTTCAAAAAAATTTTTTTAAAAATTGTGACATTCAACTTTTTGTTTTGTTTTTAAATTGTTCATTTTTTTATGTATGTACTTTTCAAGAAAAAAAATATATCAACATCAAAAAAATATAAAATATAAATTTTATCCAAAAACATGAGCCAAAATTTTTTCCAATTTTTGAAGGCAAAAAAGCTATCGAAATCTTTGTTTTTTTTTTCTTTTACGATATTTTTTATCATAAATGCGCCGTAAGAACAAGCAGAATAAAAAAAAATTTGAAAATGTTAATTTTCCACCTAGATATAGCCAAAAATAGGGTGGACCCCACTTGTAAATAATTACCATTTTTTAAAATAATTTTTTATTAAATTATTGCATTTAGATGTGACGTATCTGATAGAGAACAAGTAGTAAAAATTTCAGCAAGAGTTAAATCCGAAGTTGGACATCCGACAATATTAATTAATAATGCTGGAATAATGCCTTGTGAAAAATTTTCAAATTACTCCCCTGAGACTGTTAAAAAAATAATGGATATAAATGTTCTCGCTCATTTTTGGGTATGTATGATATAAAAATTTTTTTGTCAAGTAAATAACACTTTTTTGTGTTAATTCTCTTAAATTAATGCAAAAAATTGTTAAATATCTTACACAAAATTTTTTTGCCGCAATGACAAATTTTTTTACTGTGTAAATTTTAAATAAAAAAACATCAATTGAATTTATTTACATATTTAATAACCGATCATTAAAAATTGATTATATAATCTAGATACTGGAGGAGTTTTTGCCAATGATGATTAATAATAATTACGGTCACGTTGTTGCGTTATGTTCAATCGCGGGAATTATAGGCTTGAAAAACCTTGTACCTTACTGCGCCTCGAAATTTGCTGTCAGAGGTAAATTATAATTACAGGAATAATAATATCGCAAACACGTGTTATATTTATACAACTGATATCAATTAAAATCAATAAGAGAATTATCTTTTTTGATGTTGATAATTTAAAATAATTTTATTAATTAATTAGGTCTGATGGAATCGTTGCATGACGAAGTAAATTGGATTGAAAATTATCCGAAGAATAATATTAAATTTACGACCATTTTTCCGTACATGGTTGATACTGGTCTCTGCAAAAAACCCCATATGAGGTGAATTTACATTTTTATATTAAATAATTATTTTTTCAATAATAAATTATATTATTTTTGGTATAGATTTCCCAGTTTGATGGCACTAGTCCCTCCGAAGGAAGCTGCGTCCCTTATTGTTACCGCGCAAAGAAGAAATTTTATCCAAGTTACTATTCCTAGATATTGGAATACTGTCAATTGCATTTTAAGGTAAATTTTCAAATTAATTTTGGACGGAAAAATATTTTCTTTAAAAATTATCGATAAATTCATTTTAATTGTGAGAAATAATGCGGCTTTTAATTAATTACCAATTTTGAAATAAAAATAATAAAAAAATTTACTTATTTTATCGTAAATTAAATAAAATTTATTTCTAAAAAAATTTATATATTTTTAAAGAAAATTTTTTTTTGTCGTATACATTTATTATTTTGAACTAATTAATTAATTTCATTTTTTATTCTAGGTTATTTCCAGAAAAAGCTGGTATCGCAATAAGAGAATTTTTAAACAGCGGAGTTAATGCTGATAGTTAAAAAAATTAAATTTTGAAAAAAAAATTGTAATAATTGATATTTTTATAAATTTTGGGATAAAAAATTTTGGGTATTAAATTTGTAAAATTTTTATAATTATATTATGATAAATTTATAACTCAAAAATAAATTTACATTTATTTATAAAAAATAAATCTTTATACATAATAATAATATAATTAGAATTACTATTTATTACAATTAAAAACAGATTGGAGTTGATTGTAGATGATCGTAACCCTTGAACCCAATTTTATTACCGGCAGTACGGCAGGCAAATGTAATGGCTGCTTGTAAAATTGTTTGATCAATAAAGTCAGTGTTGCTGTACTCTAAACTCTCAATGTTACAATTAAATGTTATCTTTTTAGGAACAATATTAGAATTTGATGATGATGATGGATCTTGATCTGTTTGTTGTTGAGTTTTAGTTATCTGATCTGTATTGTTGGTATTTATTACATTAAATTGACTTTTTTTTAATTTAACGTGATTTAAATAGTGCAATACGGCTGCAGTAAACGTGTCGCCTGCACCTAATGAATCAATTATTTGCGGTGGAGGAAATGCCGGTGATTGAACAATTGTACCATCTGGTGTTCTTGCCATTGCTCCTCTGTCACCCCACGCACAAATAATTGTCGCTCTGTAATTTCATTTCATGCATTAATAATTTAATTACTATTATTAGAATAATTAATAATAATAATAATAATATTTCATATTTGAAAAAATTATTATAATAAATTTAAAAAAGGCCATTCGGCAGCCGAAATGAAAGTAGATTTTTCAAATAAAGAAAATTGATTTTTAGTAAAATAATATAATAACATTAATAATGAATAACTTAATTCATGAATTAAAAACAAAATTCAATAATAAATTTAAAACTATTTAGAACAAATTTTGGAAAAAAAATTATTTTGTGAAAAAAAAGTTTCTCAAATATTTACCAAAGAATTGCAAAGATTATAAGATTTGAATTATAAATGTCCAAATTTTAAGTAACTGCTTAGGAATAACAGTTTCCAAGTTAAACAGAATTTTGAAACCGGATAAAATTTTAATTGAAGAAAACAATATATATAGAATTAATTTGTGACATATTTACTGACAACCTACCCGAAAACATCACACGAAAGACTGATCAATATCGTAATTATTGAATTTGCATCATAATTAAGCTATGATGCAGACAATAATTATAAAACGGCTGCAACAGTAAAACTGTTGCATTAAACTAACTCTAAAAGGAGTAATATTGAGGCTATTACCACTTCTGAGTAGTGAAAATTGAAGCTAATTAAAAGAGCTTTACGATGCATTTTATCGATTTTTAATATCTTGTCTAGTTCTGTAATTATACCAAGTTGAAGTAGTAAAAACATCAATTTTTACGATTTTCAAAATTTCAAAATCCTGTCATTTCCAAATTACTCGCCCAATTAAGCTCATCTTCGAACTTAACCTTGATCTTGATTGATAGATAAAGCATGTTGAGTTTGAGAAGAATCGGTTATAAATTGAAAACGCTATCGTGCTGACAAGCCTCGTTATATCGTATAAATACATACATATATAAACTTTTGAACTATATACATTTTCTGACTTAGCTCGACAAACTGAGTCAGAAAATGGCTAAATTTTTTAAAAGTTGCGCCATGAGGACGGCTGCAATAGTTAAATTTTTATAAAATCTACTAAAAAGTGGTTATTATTATTATCATTATTATTATCTATATTATTGAGAGAATAAGAAAAATTTTGTCTCCAGGATAGTCATATGTTAAAATCGATTTTTTAATGAAATTTAGTGTCATTGCAAAAGCCTTGACTTGAATTTGTGCTTTTTCAAGGTTTCACGTTATTCTCACTGATAGTCAATTTATTACGATAAGTTTTTAGTATTGATATTTTATATAATGATCTTGTATCTTGTGAACTATTGATATTTTTAAAGATATAAGCTCATCCCGATGTTACACTCATCGAGACCTTTCATTTGAGTACCCACATCAATTTTTCATATATTTATATATATTATATATATGTATATATAAAAATCTATTAAAATGCATGTGGGTACTTAAATTAAAGCTCTTGATGAGTGTAACCTCTGGATGAGCTTATATCTCTAAAAACGTCAATAATTAAGAAAGTACATTACAATTTAAAAAGTCATTATTTAATAAAGCAAAATTTCATTTATTTATAGGGTAAAAGACCCCATTAGTGGCGAGGACCCCATTACTGACACTTTCTTTGATTTTGGTACTTATTAGATTAATGAAATCATTCATTTCAATAATCAATAAATTATTTCTAATCTTTAAGAATTTTAGATCAAAAAAATTTTTGATTTTTATTCCAAGTAGAACATTTTTTGATAGAAAGAAAAAGGGCGACTAATAGGGGTTAAAGGTGCCACTAATGGGGTCTTTTACCTTAGTTCACAATTCACTGCAGTCACATAGTGACTTTTTCTTTTTTAATAATAATAATAATAACTTACCCAGATTTAACATCACGTGAAATGTTTTTAATAGTTTCAGTCATATTACTATATCCTCGACTACAAGCAAAATCTTTTGATATAAATGCAATGTCTGCATACGGCAATAAATCCAATAATTCAATTTTATTTTTTTCCAATTCAACACTTACTGTTATCGGTATATTATTATTATTTGATTTTATAGATTGTAATTTACTATTATAATTTTCAATAGATTGCATCATCCCCAATACTCGTGGAATATTTCTTCCCTAAAGAAAAACAAAAAAAAAACTGATTAAATATTCTTAAAATCCTTAAATAGAAAACAATTTTTGGTACTTCAAAATGTATCCAGCGGTAATTATCTAAATTTAATTTTTCAAAATCTTGAATAGTAAGTTCTGGTAAATTTGGATTGTGATGCAATATAGTTCTGGATCCGGCTTGTAAACTCAATATTACTGTCGATGTAGGACAACCAATTTTATCAATTACTGGACAATGACTAAAATCAATACTGTACTTAAGCATGTCGTCTTTCAAAAATTTTAAGTGGTGCTCTGTTCCAAGTGTGCCAAAAAATTCGCATTTACTTCCCAGTTTGGACAATACCGTGCAATTGTTCGAAGCGTTACCACCACGTTGCCATCTATAATCAATGCATCTAAAAAATTTTAATATATTAATTAATCATCTTAAATTCAAAGTTAGCCTCATAATTTTTTAAATAAAAACTAAAAAATATTTTTTAAAAAATTGAAATCATAGTTTTTTACAAATACAATTTTTGTAATTATTTTTTCAATACAAAAAACAATAAAATTTTTTCGATGCCGGCTAACTTAATTTTCATTAAATTATCTTAGAAAAAAAAAATACTTACCTTGTATCAGTATCTTCTAATGGAAAATTTTTACATGTTTGTACAATGTCAAGGCACACAAGCCCGACACACAAAATTTTGGAACTGGAAGACTCTTGTTGCGAACTTCCAACTAATTTTTCATAAAAAGTCGAAATCATTTTTAGTCTTAAACTTCTTTGCACTTAATTATTCTACAATATAACTTATTAAAATTATTTTTTAATGATTAAAAAAAATAAATTAAATATATTACTGCTATCTCATTGTTTTTATTCTTGAAACAATAATAATAAATAGACTTATTAAACAGCTGTCTCCAGCCCAACTGACACTATCAACAATTATTTTATCATCGCAATAATAATTTTCAATTGATAATAATACGCGTAAGTCTAGTGCGCTTTCTGCTTAATCAATTGAAGATTTATTATCAACTACTCGTAAGTCATAGAGGGTACAAATAAATTTATTTTGCCATTAACAGCGGATGGTATGTGTGACCTTTTAAGTTTTTACTTCGACCCTAAATACTAAATTATTTTTAAATTAAAAAATTAAATTATTCTTAAATTTTCAACCAAACATTCCGTGGTTTTTTATTTGATCGTTTATAATAACAACAAGTTTTTTAGATAAATATGACGATATAGCTTTGTAATTATCAGTAATCATTCTTGGAATGATCTTTGATAAATTTTCACTCCATTTTTTACTTTCTTGATTGGTTAAAAATTCATTTGTTGCTGAAACCTGTTGAATTAATTATTAAAATTTCTTACAAGTAATTAAAAATTGGCTGAATTTTAAAATACAATAATTACATAAAATTTTCCTAAGGACATTTTTAATCTAACAGATTTAACTTCAAGGTCGCCGAACATATTTGTGCTGACTATAAAAGAAACTAATGAATTTGTAACAGTTAAGCTGAAAAAAAAAAAATTTTTTTTTAATCAGTTTAATAAAATAAATTTTTTAATTTTAATAAAAAAAATTTTTAATTTTAATAAAATAAATTTTCAAATTTTTTAATTTTAATAAAATACATTTTTTAATTCAAAATTAAGGTAAATATTTACAAGTGGAGTCAACTATTTTAATTTACATTTTTTTGAACGAAATTTCTATTTGATTTTATTGATGTTTTTTTTTTTTTTTGAAAAATACATAAAAAAATGAATTAAAAAAAAAATTTACTATCACAATTTTAACAAATTTAACAAGTTTTCAAAAAAATTTATGAATTTTCTAGAAAATTGTGACATTCAACTTTTTTTTTTAAATTGTTTGTTTTTTTATGTACTTTTTAAAAAAAAAATAAATTAAAAACATCAAGAAAAGATAAAATAGAAATTTTATCCAAAAACATGAGAGCCAAAATTTTTTCCAACTTTTGAAGGTAAAAAAGCTATCGAAATCTTTATTTTTTTCTTTCACGACATTTTTTATTATAAATGCGCCGTAAAAACAAGTAGAATAAAAAAAAAATTT
This sequence comes from Cotesia congregata, assembly GCA_905319865.3. Lineage (NCBI taxonomy): Eukaryota > Metazoa > Arthropoda > Insecta > Hymenoptera > Braconidae > Cotesia > Cotesia congregata. The sequence continues at coordinate 7,873,133 of CAJNRD030001123.1, read as the reverse complement.
GAAATTTTTAATTTTTCACCTAGTTACGACCTAAAATGGGGTTGACCCTACTTGTAAATAATTACCAAAAATTTTCCTAAATATTTATTAACAAAAAAAAATACTTGTAATGTCCTTTTCCGACGTAAATTCTGTTTAAATACCGAGCATTAATATCATACATTCCGCTAGATATTATTTGTGGAAAACTTAAGTCGACGATAATTCTTCTGAACCAATAATTAACGCTCGATTTTTTGACAATGTAGTGAGATAAATTTTTAATATTGAAATCGGTGAATTTACCTTTAAAGCTATTTAAAAGAAAAATAATAATTTTTAATTTTATTTATATTACCTTTTTATTAAGCAAATAAAAGTACTAACTTAATGATTTTGTTCCTGTAGTCAATAATATGTTGATTAGATAAATAAGGATCGTAAATCGGTTCTTTTTCTCTCATTATTTTTCTTAAATCATTGTTAAGAAAGTTCGACAATCTTTTATCTGAACTCCGCAAAACAGCTGCACAAATTAAATTATTTATAGTTTTAATTATATACTCAACTGAAAGAAAAAAAGGATATTTACTGTAGGATGGCGGCGATGAACCAATGGCCTGGTTAATTGATAATAAAATCATCCAAATTGTCGCTTTCATAATTATCTATCTGAAATTTTTAAAAATGAATCGATTATGTGTAATTAAATATTTATACTCACGTGAGATAAAAAATTATAAATCAACATCGATAAACTTATCGGTTATACTTATTGTATCTTAATAACGACTATATATATATTTTTTAGAGCAAATATTTTCGAGTAATTTAAGCAAAAAATAACTTTTATTACCTTTAAAAAATTATTGTGCTTAAAATGGATAATTTTAGTCCATTAGTTAGAAAGTTTTATTTATTTAAACATTTTTTATGCGAAACTATTACTTTTATTGATAATAAATTGCATAATTAAAAAAAAATACTTGGATGTTGAAAGACAGCACTTGTTGTCATATGAACTCAACTGTTTATTATTTTGACGTATTTATTATGATTATTATACTTTAAGGTATTTATCTTTTTTAATAGATATTTATTTCAAGTGCATTTAATTATGTAGAAAATTTTACTCGAATTAATATAAATTAATTAGTAAAAAAAAATTTTAATAAAGTAAAACAAATTTGATATGAAAAAAAATTTTGTCTTTTACATATTATTATTATTATTACTATTATTATTATTTAATCTTTAAATAAAAACTAATTAATAATAAACATAATAATTATAACTAACTTATATAATCTATATTATTAAGAGAATCAGCAAAATTTTGTGGCCACTGTATTTATATGATAAAATGAGTTTTTATGGTTAAATTTGGTATCGTTAAAAAAGTTGAATTGAATTCGTGCTTTTTCAAGGTTTCATATTATTTTCACCTATAGTCAATTTATGATGATAAGTATTTAGCCTGCATTCGAAAATGCTCTATCTCTAGATACATAATTAAGGAGAGGGGGGGGTAAGGTTAATTCGTACAAAAAAAGGCATGTTTCTTGTGATTTTTTTGCGACGACGCAGTTAAAATCTCTTTATTAAAACTAATAGTACAGTAAAATATGATATTCGAAGAATATTATATAAAATATTCACGAAGAAATATTAAAAAATCCGGCAATTATTCGGACGTGTGTCAGAAAAAAAAGTAGAATGGCGGTGCCCCTTATAACTTGGTGCCGGATCATCTGAAATCAAAAAATGAATGTTCATTCGTTAGTTAATAGTTTTCCCCAGGTAACGCTGGGAGGGTTTTTCGAAATTCCAATTTTTCAATTTTTTGGAACACTTTAAAGGCTCAAATGTGCCGATTTCTTTTCGTAAAAATCGCGTTTTTCCATTCAAAGTGTTCCAAAAAATTGAAATTTCGAAAAACCCTCTCAGCGTTACCTGGGGAAAACTATTAACTAACGAATGAACTTTTATTTTTTGATTTCAGATGATCCAGCACCAAGTTATGATGAGCACCGCAATTCTACTTTTTTTCCGAGACACATCCGAATAATTGCTGCCATTGCCGTATTTTTTAATATTTCTTCGTGAAAATTTTATATAATATTCTTCGAATGTCATATTTTACTGTACCATTAGTTTTAAAAGAGAGATTTTAACTGCGTCGTCGTAAAAAAATAACAAAAGTATACCTTTTTTTGTACGAATTAACCTTGCCCCCCTCCCCCCTTAAGAAATGACCTTGTATCTTGTGAACTATTGACATTTTTAAAGATATAAGCTCATCCCGATGTTACACTCATCGAGTTCTTTGACATAACATTTTTATATATTTATATATATGGTATTTGTGAAATATATAAATATATAAAATATATCAAAAATGCATGTGGGTACTCAAATGAAAGCTCTTGATGAGTATAAAATCAGAATGGGCTTATATTTGCGAAAATGTTAATTATTGAAGAATGCCCATTGCATATTGATAACTAATGATGTTTTTAACTATACAAGCTCATTCCTAAAATTTCTAAATTTAAGACTTGTGTACATGACAACGTCTGTCGGGTTCGCTAGTATTATATATATGTATATGTAAAAAATATATGAAAATGCATGTGGGTACTCAAATGAAAGCTCTTGATGAGTGTAACATTGGGATGAGCTTATATGTTTAAAAACGTCAATAGTTAAAAAAGTACAGTGCAATTTAACAAAAGTCATTATTTAATGAAGCAAAATTTTTGTTTATTTATGTCAATATTTAAGACAGTACAGGGCATTTTAGCAAATATCTTGTGAACTATTGACATTTTTTAAGATATAAGCTCACCCCGACATTACACTCATCGAGACCTCTCATTTAAGCACCCACATGATTTTTTCATATATTTATAGATATTATATATGTATATATATGGAAAATATATCAAAATGCATGTAGGTACTCAAATGAAAGCTCTTGATGAGTGTAACATCGGGATGAGCTTATATCTTTAAAAACGTCAATAGTTAAAAAAGTACAGTGCAATTTAACAAAAGTCATTATTTAATAAAGCAAAATTTTATTTACTTGTAGTTCACTACGGCAGTCCCATAATGACTGCAAGGTTGCTAGTTTATTTGTTAAAAAAATTTTTAATCTGATAAATCAATTTTCATTTATTTTCGTGATAATAATCAGTATTATATTTATATATATTATATATATGTATATATGAAAAATATATGAAAATGCATGTGGGTACTCAAATGAAAGCTCTTGATGAGTATAACATCGGGATGAGCTTATATCTTTAAAAACGTCAATAGTTAAAAAAGTACAGTGCAATTTAACAAAAGTCATTATTTAATATTGCAAAATTTTATTTATTTATAGTTCACAAGTCACGGCAGTCACATAGTGACTGCAAGGTTGCTAGTTATCATAAATTTCTTAGTTTGTAAATGCAAAAAAAAGACATGAAATAATTTCTAAATTATAAAGTAAAAAAAATCCCTACTAATATTATAAATGTGAATGTAAGTTTGTTTGTTACGCTTTCACGCAAAAACTACTTAAATTAACCGATCATCATGTACACATATTCTTGGAAGTATTAGAAGTAACATAGGATACTTTTTATTAAAGAAAAAAATTTATTTTTTACGAAAGATAAAAAAATTGTTTGTCAAAAAATTTGAATCACATTGATTCAGTTCTATTAGAATGTAATGATCTTTGATATTTATCGAAGGGCTTCAACGCGAGCGAAGCAGCGGGTAAATGCTAGTATAAAAATAAAGGAAAAATTCTCTTAATTGTAATTATAAAAATCAAATACGCATTTTATTATTATCAAATAAAATGAAGAATTTCTTTTTTATTAATAATATAAACAAAATCTCTTTCAGAGTTAATTTCAATAAAAAATCCTCACTCGAGATTACCTTTGCAATGTTTTTTAGTATGCGTATTTACATAATAATTAATACAAAGTATGAAAGCAGAGTTATTATAACCGGAAATATTAGAAATACTAATGTCTGCATTATCATTATTATTTTTAAGTAAATTGTTCTGAAGCTGTTGGTTGATAGCGGCTATTATTTTTGGAGTAACAAATGCTACTATTGGGTCATGATGATCAGAAATTACAATTGGTACCAGTTGAGATATATTAGCGCTCCATTCGTTCGATTCCTCTTCATCGTCAAAGTTGTCACTTGACGCTACAAACTGTTATTTGACATTATTATTAATTATTCAATAAATTTATAATTTAAATATTTAATTATATTACATCAAAACCTCCAATTGATATTTTCAAAACAAGAGATTTAATTTGAACACCTCCAATTATTTTAATATATAGTTCAGCTGAAATTGAAAAATCTCGGACAGTTACGCTGAAAAATTTCAGTATTAATTAATTACAATAATTCAAAAAAAAATAATAATAAAAGCATACTTGTAATATCCATTTCCAATATAAGGAATATTTTTATATCGAGCATCTACATTATAAAATCCACTGGAAGTTATCGTGGGAAAATTCAATTCAATATTTACTTTTCTATTCCAAATATTTACATTTGAACTCCTTACAATATAATTTGATAAATTATCCACAGTAAACTTACTCAATTTTCCATTTATCCTAATGATAAATAATTTTTTTTTAAATTAATTATTATTAAAAAAAAAATTTTTTTAAATAAAAATACTGACATTAATGTTCCATCATCGAATTCCATGATTTGTCCATCTGATTTGTACGGATCAAGAATTGGTTGACTATTTCTCATAATATTTCTTAGATCATTTTCAAGAAAATTTTTTAATTGACTATTTAAACTTCTTGCAGTAAATATAAGAGCTAAAAAATAAAAATTGATATAAAATATTTAATAAGAACAAGAAGGAATTTGTTATCACCTGCTTTGTGATTTTTTTGTGAGCCAATAACTTGGCTAATTACTATTAAAAAAATGATACAAATAAACCGCTTCATTATTTACACTCGCAAAAAAAATCAATAAAATTCTGAGAAGAAAAAACAAACTAATTTTTTTAGCAATCGGGAATTTATTATATATACCTTACTACTATCAGCGATAGAAGGACATAAATTTTTTATCTTTATTTAAATGTAACAATCTGTTCACCTGATCTTTGAGTGTAATAAATAAATACGCAAGTACTGATGTGAATAATATTATTGTTTACATATCGTTATCAGTGAATATATTTAAAACAATAAAATCAATTTTTATTTATTCTAATTTTATTTATCATTGCGCTCAATATTTTATTTATAAAAATAATCAAAGTACAAAAAAATAATTTTCAGAGATTTTGATTTATAAAAACAATTAATTTTTTTGAAATGGATGATGCCAATGCATTGTGATCTTCTTTTATTATCTTTGGTACCAATTTAGATATTTTCTGATTCCAAATTAATGTGTCATTTTGGTTCAATAATTTGTTGGACCCCGAAAACTGTAATACAAAAATGTAAAGTAATTATTCATTGTTGAACAATATAATTTAAATTGTTCAAAATTTTTTTATTTACCTCAAAAGACTCTAAGGACAAATAGGTATTGAGATATGTGACATGGAGGTGACCCCAAATGGAAACCCACGCTTCAATATAGATTTTCAAACCTTTTAGATTCACTCTAAAAAAAAACAAAAATAATAATAATAATACTTCCTATTAAAAATTTGGTAATTATTTACAAGTGGGGTCAACCCCATTTTGGGCCATAACTAGGTGAAAAATTAACATTTTCAAATTTTTTTTTATTCTGCTTGTTTTGACGGCGCATTTATAATAAAATATGTCGTGAAAGAAAAAAATAAAGATTTCGATAGCTTTTTTGCCTTCAAAAGTTGGAAAAAATTTTGGCTCTCATGTTTTTGGGTAAAATTTCTATTTTTTCTTTTTTTGATGTTTTTGACATATTTTTTTTTTGAAAAGTACATAAAAAACAAACTATTAAAAAAATATTAAATATCACAATTTTCTAATAAATTTATAAACTTTTTTGAAAATTTGTAAAATTTCTTAAAATTGTGAGTCGACTTTTTTTTTTTTTTTTTTAGAGGTTGGCAATGGCCTGGTCGGCTCGGTGCTCACTTTTCGAAAGAGTGGGACCCGGGTTCGATCCCAGCACGCACCAATATTTTTCAGAATAAGATATGTGCGTAACGCTACATTGCCAACCTCTGGAAGTGGCAGAGATAGCCGGGCGGCACACGTCTGACTTGGGCGATCACCCATTTACCCTGATAGCCAGCGCTTTCTCAGTAAGTGTTGACTTCCAACAGTTACGGTTAATTTATCCATCAAGTTGGCGGTAATTCTTCACTCAACAACAGTTGTAAGCAATTTGACGGAAATCTACGGCCGCAACTTGAATACAAGTTAACAATCAAACATATAGTTAAATTTCCTTTCAACTTTACTACAATTTGACGGAAATACTTGTACAGCAAGTTTTGACGTCTATTTGCAGAGTAAGTTATAGGTAACTAATAGGTAATCGCTCGCTTTGCCAACTCTTACCGACAAGTTTGCTTCAAATTGCGAACGTAGATTGACAGTAAGTTATAGGTAAGGTAGCTATCAGGGTACTTGCTTAAAGATTGAAGAGAAAATTTCCTTATCGATCATGTGTAGTGATGTAATATCCACGTTCGATAATAAGGACATTAGTTAAGCGAACGGGCGGTAGAACAGAGTTCCAGAGGTACAGTTGTTTCGAAGCGATACTGATATTACCAATCGTGGATTATTCAGAAATTCATGATGACCGAAAATACACAGTGCCCTGATAGCCACCTTACCTATAACTTACTGTCAATCTACGTCCGCAATTTGAAGCAAACTTAACGGAAAGACTTGGCAAAGCGAGCGATTACCTATTAGTTACCTATAACTTACTCTCCAAATAGACGTCAAAACTTGCTGTACAAGTATTTCCGTCAAATTGTAGTAAAGTTGAAAGGAAATTTAACAACAAGTTTGATTGTTAACTTGTATTCAAGTTGCGGCCGTAGATTTCCGTCAATTTGCTTACAACTATTGTTAAGTGAAGAATTACCGCCAACTTGATGGATAAATTAACCGTAACTGTTGAAAGTCAACACTTACTGAGAAAGCGCTGGCTATCAGGGACAACATGTTGTTGTAAGCAAATTGACGGAAATCTATGGCCGCAACTTGAATACAAGTTAGCAATCAAACTTGTAGTTAAATTTCCTTTCAACTTTACTACAATTTGACGGAAATACTTGTACAGCAAGTTTTGACGTCTATTTGCAGAGTAAGTTATAGGTAACTAATAGGTAATCGCTCGCTTTGCCAAGTCTTTCCGTCAAGTTTGCTTCAAATTGCGGACGTAGATTGACAGTAAGTTATAGGTAAGGTGGGTATCAGGGTAAGCAACAACTTAAATAAAATGAGTGACCACTCTAGTTAACGTTGGCTAGCGCGAGGGATCTCTGCACACTAGGAGAGGGGCCTAATGCTCCAGTGGTCGATAAAGAAGAATTTCTTATCTATCACTGTAGACTTAACCCAGCTCCGACTGTACTAACATGGGTTTTCTCTGTGGTTTCCCCATGTTTCTGTTCCAATACCCGAGTGGTGAGGATCAGGGTGAATACGGTACAGAAGGCACAAGTCGGTCCACAGCCGCAATGATAAAGGCAGGTTAACTAAGCATAAATGTGAAGGCTTAGGGTGTAAAAGGGCGTTATTACGCCTGTACACTAGAAATCCATTAACTAACTAACTAACTTTTTTTTTTTTTGTTCATTTTTTTATGCAAAAAAATATGTCAATAAAATGAAATAGAAATTTCGTTCAAAAAAATGAAAATTAAAATGGTTGACCCCGCTTGTAAATATTTACCAAAAAATTTTATTATTATTATTATCATTATTATTGTACTGTTCATGTTGAATTTATAATATTTAATTAAATTTGCCCTAGCGGTTTCGACGACTCAACGTAAACTCGAGTTTACGCGGAGTTACTGTGGAGTATACGCCTTCTCGGAGTTTAATCGGAGTATAAGCGGAGTTTACGTGGAGTTTTAGAGGTGTATGCAAGGAGTATCGTGTGCAGTTACGACACGGAGTCAGAAAAGTGTATTATTAGAGTTTTCGAAAAGTTTTCGACGAGTTTTTCCGGAGTCGCTATGGAGTTTACCTCGCGTTTTTGTTGGATATTTTCGGAGTTGCAGTGGAGTTTTTTTGGCGTTTTCGTCGAGTTTTTGTGGAGTATTTTCAGAGTAGCTAGGGAGTTTTTGTCGAGTTTTTTTCGATGTTTTGCGGAGCTTTATAAGAGTTTCGTTGGTGTTTTTTCGGAGTTTTGGTAGTGTTCTTATGGAGTTTACTCGCGATTAATAATTCTTCATGGGATGAAAATTAAATTTGATTTCACAAAGATGACTATAAATAAATCATTTTTCAATAACGGTGTAGTTTTTATTAATTTATTTATTTATTTACAAGTTTAAATATATTTATCTACATAGAATATGCGTTATTCAATAAATATATTATGAAGTTTATAAGTAAAATATACGATACATAAAAAAATGACATCATAAAAAAATTGTCATAAGTTTACAGTTGATCCACTGAAACAATATTATCATAATTTAAATTAGAATTTTATCAATACATAAAGTGATTCAAAACTTTAATCGGTTTCCGTAAGATAGACAGTTTTGTTTATTACTGCGGGTTTTATTAGGTGACTGAATAGTAGCTACGGACAATGTCTCAGCTAGCTTGACCGCTTGAGTCCTTGACTCGTTATGGAACACGGTCCGGGTTCGAGTCCTGGTCTGTCCGAATTATTTTTTTCGGTTTTTCATTCATTATCCATCAGAAAACTCCGATATATCAAAAATATATCCAAAATGCATGTGGGTACTCAAATGAAAGCTCTTGATGAGTGTGACATCAGGATGAGCTTACATCTTTAAAAATATCAATAATAAAGAAAATACCTTGTATCTTGTAAACTATTGACTATTATATATATATATATAGGGGAGGGGGGGCAAAATGGGGTAGGGGTGGCAAAATGGGGTACCCCCAAAATTTCGTAAAAAAAATTTTTTTTTCCAAAAAGCTTTTTTAGCTTTCTAAAATATATTTTAACGTCATTTCCTACAATTTCAGAGGAAAAAAAATTTTTTTTACATGCAGTAAAAAAATTTTCGTCAAATTTAACACAAATATTTGTGTTACTGACTGTTTTTACACAAACTAATGTTAATTCTACATTCTCGTATGTTAAATCAACACATGAGAATGTAAAATTATACACACTAGAGTGTAATTTGCTACACAAAAATTTTTACACTTTACAAATTGACAAAAAATTTTTTACTATGCAGTAATTTTTATCGTCATTGTGAATCATAATAATTTTTTTT
>CAJNRD030001123.1:7847442-7857453 GCA_905319865.3 Cotesia congregata | reverse complement strand
TATATATACGCTATAGTGTGTTTACGGATGATTTTCATGTGTTTCTGTGACAACTCCAAGTGATGTTGGATTTACCGCACGTTTTTTTCCGTGTAAAATAAGAATCACTTAATCAAAAAAAAATAAATCTCGTGAAATGTAATTAATTAAATACCACAGTTGTGTGAAAAAAAATTACTCCAATATTATTGGCATTATTCCTATAATATTATGGGAATCATGCCGATATTACAGTTATAATTATAGGTATCGTTCCTATAATTATAGGAACCATTCCCATAATTATAGTAACGTTTCCCAAAAATTATGGGTATAATTCCTATAATTTAAGTAATCGCTCCTAAAATGGTATAGGAAAATATTTCATTAAAATTATAGGAATGATTTCCATATTTTTCTCTCCGTGTAATTAACTCAGGACTTAGTTCAGCTGAACAGGCTTAACAATGAACCCTGATTAAGCCTTTATGATTTGTGATTAGAGCGCGCGCGCAAAACGCGCAATTTAACTTTATAGTATCTTATTATTATTATTAAGAAAAGATAAAATATTTTATAATTTGCAGCTGATAGTATTTTTATTTCTTTTTTAAAAAAAAAGATTTATTATTTATTTAGATAAGTAAGAAATATTTGTGATAAATATGGTTCTATAATTTCGTGGCTGTCAAAAATCATCATCGGCATGAGCTTTGATACTTTCTTGCTCCATTTGTTAGACTCTTTTTCGCTGACCAAATATATGTTCGTCGCTGACAACTAATAGATAAAAAAAATATTTTAGTATTTATTTTATAAATAAATTTTTTATAGATAATAAAATTATTACACTGATAAAAAATTAACTTGATATAATTTTGAAGACTTGAAATTTTGAATAATTTTTAAGTTCAAAAATTTTTCTCTAAAATCAAATAAATTTTTTTAATAAATATATATTTACTTTAAAAATTCCTGGTATTATTTTGAGCGCAAGTGACTTGAAATAAATTCCATTACGTTTTAAATAAGTCCGTGAAGATATTTGAGCTTTAGATAAAACTCTCAAATCTGTTATTGTCAAACTTGAAAAAAAAATAAATTAAATCATTAATGCCTTAATCTAATCTAATATTATTAAATTTTATTTTTTTATTACTTGTACTGTCCTTTACCGATGATATCGTTTTCCAGGTGACGAAGATTAACATCGTAAGATCCGTTGATAGTTAAAGTTGGAAAATTTAATCCAAAAATAATATTTTCTTTGTGATCACCATTGCAATACATTATATCATAATTTGATAAATTATTTATATTTAAATCGCTAAAATTGGCTTTTACTCTAAAGTTAAAAAAAAAATTTATTAATCATTTCTTCAATTTATTTTTAATTAAAATAAATAAATCTGAAGTTTAATATTAAATTATGATTTATTTAATTACAAAAATTTAGTATCGTTGTATTGAATTGTAATTTGATTTTCTTCTTTATAAGGATCAAGTATTGAATTTTTTGTCCTCATAAAATTTCTCAAATAATATTCCAAATAATCCCAAACTAAATGGTCATATTTTTCAATATCGATATCTAAAAAATAAAATATATAATTACAACAAAAATATTTATTAAAATAAAATTAACTGATTAAAAAGATAAAGAAAATATTTTACGATTCAGATCTTGAGATGGCAAACAAATCACTTGGCTTAAAATTGTTGCAAAAATAATCACTCTCATCTTCAATTATCTCTTTAAATAATAAGATACGATTATTATAAAATAAAATACAGAAATAAATAATTTATTTTAAAAACTATCTCTTTATACTCTATTATTATTATTATTATTATTATTATTATTAATATCAATAAATTTTTGAGATAAAATAAAAATTTAAATAATCTAAATCACAGCTATTATATCAAAATAATTGAAAAATATTATCTGGTATCACACACTTATATAAATAGATTATTGTTTATCGCTAAATCAAGTATACTTTGTTCTCCAATAATCCTTGTATATAATTTTTTATTTTAAAATCAATAATAATAATAGTAATTAATAATAATAAAATATATTTATTTATTATACCTACCTTTAATCCTAGTAATCTTTATCTTTGATCTAGGACCTAGGATTTAGGACCTAGAGTCTATTTTATTTTATTTTTTGTCACCAGTAATCTCTGAAAAGTATATACGTTATATAACTTTGAAATATATTGGTGGTTTGTAGCGTCTAGCGGTAGTTACATTTCAAAGTTGTAAGCCGGTTTTTGATTACCATCTCTCCAATAGAAACTTTTCCTAATATTTTTTGTCTGTATATAATAATAATAATAATAACAACAAAAGTCCAAGGCCGTGGATTGTAAAGTTATGTAATCAAGAAATACTATTGTATTATAGTATGTTATCCTAATACTTATGACAACTTTAGATTATTTTATTGAAATTAATAGTAATAATCTATATTATTAAGAGAATAAGAAAAATTTTGTCTACAGGGTAGTCATACGATAAAATCGGTTTTTTTTTTATTGAAATTTAGTGTCATTGCAAAGGTCTTGACTTGAATTTATTCCTTTTTAAAGTTTCATAACATTCTCACTGATAATCAATTTTATTATGATAAGTATTTAGGCTGCATTCGAAAATTCTCTCTCTCTAGATACATAATTAAGAAATGACCTTGTATCTCGTGAACTATTGACATTTTTAAAGATATAAGCTCATCCCGATGTTACACTCATCGAGACCTCTCATTTGAATACCCACATCATTTTTTTATATATTTTATATATTTATATAATTTTCACAAATACCATATATATTTTATATATATATAAAATATATAAAAAATGCCATGTGGGTACTTAAATGAAAAGTCTAGATGAGTGTAACATCCAAAAGAGATTATATCTTTAAAAATGTCTATAATTAAGAAATGACATCGTATCTTGTCAACTAATGATATTTTTAAAGATATAAGTTCACTCCAACATTACACACTCATCGAGACTTTTCATTTGAGTACCCACATCAATTTTTCATATATTTTATATATATCTATATATGAAAAATATATAAAAATGCATGTGGGTACTCAAATGAAAACTCTTGATGAGTATAACATCGGGATGAACTTATGTATTAAAATATGTCAATATTTAAGAAAGTACAGTGCAATTTAACAAAAATCATTATTTAACAAAGCAAAATTTTATACTTTGTAGTTTTCACAAGTCACGGCAGTCACATAGTGACTGCAACGTTGCTGGTTAGTTTTTTATTAGTGATTTTTTGTATTACCGTCTTCTTATCCATGATTGAAATAATTTTTTTTTAAATATTTTATTATTAAAAAATTTCAAGTAAATTATAATAACAATAATAATAATAAATTTAAAAAAATTATTACCAAATATAAATATAAGTATTTAACTGTCATACACTATAAACATTATAATTATTATTAAATTAGCATAGTACTTAACACTTTTACATTGAAAGTTGTAACTTTTCTTTGTAAAATTACCAAGCGCGTTAAATAACAATAAATAAAAATATTTTCTGCACTAATAGACACAAAACACAACTGTCAATTTCTTGAGAGCAATAGTAAATAATTCTAAAAAAAAAAAATTTTTCTACTCGATAAATATAGGTCAAAAGTCGAGATTTTAATATTTATCTATCATGATTCATAGTCATTTATCAAGCTAGTGTATATTTTGTTAATAATTGTAGAAATTAAAAAATTTTTTTTCAATTATTTTTTGGAATAGAATGGAATGGTCAAGTGACTTAATAACTTCAATTTCATCAATAATCAATACTATTGTTATTATTATTTTAAAAATAAATTATTTTAAAAAACATACGATGAAAAAATCTTATAAAAAAAATTTTAAATTAACAAGATTTGCGCGCATGCGCAAAACTTAGTAATATTTTTCTACACCAGAGTTCACTGCAGTCACTATCAGAAAAAATAATAATAAGCATTTGGTCTCGTAGTAATAATATTTGGAGGTTTGTTTTGAAAAATTATTAATAATTATATTAAATTAATAAAAATATATACATTTGTTCATTTATTAGCGAAGAAAAATGTGGTGGGAATGCATACCATCGGGTGCTATAATTGTCATCTGTTTGTCACTACCACAGTACTCAGCTTGGTACTTCAACAAAGCCGTTTATGGAAATGTAAGTTTTTGTTTATTATAATATTAACTTATAAATAATTTAATTATTAATTACAATTATTTATACTTGCTGTAAATTATTTTCATGATTTACAAACAAAAATATGTATCCATTTCAGTATATTGATTAATTGAGTAATTAAAAAATTAGTTCTTTTGTTACGTCACTGACTTTTGGTTATACAAATTACAAATATTTAATAATAAATTTTAATATTTTATTAATATTATTGACAAATTTTGAATTTTATTTAACAATTAAATTTATTAAATAAAATTAATGAAAATAAAGTTAGCCGACATCTAAAAAATTTTATGATTTTTTATATTAAAGAATTATTAGAAAAAAAATAAAAAAAAATTTTTCATTTGTTAAAAACTTCATAAACAATAAGTGTAATTTTTTAAAAATATTTTTTAGTTATAATTTAATAAATAAGCAAAATAAAAAATGTCGGCTAACTTTATTATTATATAAAATTATTGTTAAAAAATTGCATTTTTAATTTTTAAAAATTCCTACATGTCAATTTTTTTGCCATAATTAACTTGTTACAAAAATTCTTAAAATGATAGAATTTTTGTTAAATTAATTTTTATATTATTATTATTATTTATTATTATGTTTATATTACAGCATTATAGAAGACAATTGGATTCTACTTTTGATCGAAACATGTTTAGCAGAGATTCAAGAGTTGGAGGTGCTCCGTGGGTTCTTAAGGTAAGTTATAAAATAAATAAATTTTTGTATTAAAATTAATGAAACTGAAATTAAGGTAAAGTACCCAGTACTTGAACACTGATAAAAATAGGATCAGTACTTGAACAGACTTCTCGAATTGTTATAATGGAAAATGAATAAATTTATTATGAGTAATATGCGCATATTATAATTATTAAATGATACACTAATTGATTTCTGTAAGTTTTTTCAATTTTAAATCAAATGAATTATATTTTTATTAACTTAAGGGGGTATTCTGGTCTAGAAGCCTACATTTTAGGCATTTTTCAAACTAACATAAAAAAAAAAAGGAAAAACATTTTTACTATCCGTTTTTTGATATGATGTTTATTGACATTTCAAGAATATAAAAAGAAAAAATTGAAAAAAAAAAAAAAGAGAAATTCGAAAAATTACAGGTCGGTTAAGCGGGGGGCTACAAAAAAAAAACGGTGCACCCTGGTTGACATGATTCTAGCCCTTGTAGTGATCTGAAACAAAAAAATTTGAAAAATTTTCAATAAGTGAAGATGTCGCTATCGCGTTAACCTTAGCAAAAAAAAAAAAAAATAGCGCCGACATAAAATATCAATTTTTTTTTTTACCTTTTTGAATTTTTTAAAAATACTCCAAATTGAAATTTTTTAAAATCCAAAGCAGACGCGATAGAGAGATATATAAAGAAAATTCCCACTAAATTTCAAAGGAATCGGTTGCGTAGAACTTGAGATATCATGTCAACCACTTCAAAAAAAGTAGTTTCGAGAAAAACGCGTTTAAAGTTTGAGAAAAAATTCTAGTAAAATAACTCGGATAATAATATTTAATATTTACTTTGGATTAATCGGTGATCCCAGATCCATGCATTGGGCCTTCTTCTTCTTCATACTCGATGTTTTGCGAAGTTCATTCTGCTAATTGAGCTGTTCTGCCTTCTTTTGAAGAAGCAGAAGCTCGCAGTTGTGTGACTCGCTCCGATCAGCCGGCTTAGATGCTGCGTCACAAAATCTACTGTATTTCCGAAAATAATTCGAATTTTGAAAAATCCAATTAAGGACATGTTCTAAGGGTCTAAACTTTGAAAATATGCCAATAAAAAAATCAATTTTTTCAAATTTCTCGACCAGAATACCCCTTTAAAAGTTGACATGTCGAGAATCGCCGATAGATGCTATTTTTTTTCATGAAAAAGGTACTAAATTGTAAACCGAACAATCAGTAAAAAAAACGGTATATCATCATTTTAAGTACAAAAAATTGTACTATCTAATGAAATAGTCTTTTCTAAATAACATATATTTTTTGCAAAGACATAAACTAGAATTTTTATATTAAATTTTAGCGTTCAACTATACCTTCAAATTTTGAAAGCGGTACCTAGAACTTGAACAGACTGGGGCCGTATAATTTTAACAGCACTGTAACCTCTAATAGGTTTATAGACTAGTGATCAGCATTGTGATTTGCATTAATTACTGCAATTTAAATAAATTTTGAGACTAATAATTAGTGTAGTTAAAAATTATTGAACGTTTTGAATTGAGTTTTTTTTATTTATAATTGAACATTTGCTTTGTCATGCATACAAAATGTAATTAAAAAATTAAATACAAATATTTCTCATTTTTAAATCAACATATTAAATATTCACAGTATTATTTTTAATATTATTCAATATGTTATACTTATTTTGATATTTCAATAAAACGTTGAAAATTTTTAGTGTGCCTATTGCTATATATTTTATTAATTCAACTACTGGTCCTTTCATAGTCTATTTGAAAAACGTCAAAATATAAATAATCAATTATCTGGGTTATTTTGCGCTTCAATGAATTCAAAATTGTTTATATTTTCATGAAAATCACTAATTTGAACTAATAATTACATCTATATATATTAAAAGTAGGGTCAAATAAGTTTTACTTTGAAACCTGTTCAACTACTGAGTACGTTACCTTAATAGACATTTGTCAATTTTTTGGATTTTTATAGTAACTAAATTATTAAAAAATTACACATCCAATTTTTTATAATTTATTTGTAAAAAAAATGTCTAAATATCTGCTGGATTTAGTTATTTTATAACACTGAAATTAACAGGCGGTAATTTTTAGATTTTAATTGAGAGAAAATTGATTTATAATTTTTCAATTTTTTTAATGTAGAATTTTATTTAAAAAAATTTTTTTTGCATAATTTATTTGTTAAAAAAATCCTAAAAATGATCAAATGTTCAACAGTGTAATTATAATTTTTTAAAATAATATATTAATAATAATGAATAAATTAAATATTTTTCAGGGACTAGACTGCCTCCCAGATGAATAATTAGATCGCTAAAATAAAATCTAAACTTTCATATAGACAACTTGTAAATTAAAATTAATTATTGCGATATGTATAATTTAAATATCATCGTAATAAAAATCTAAATAATTAATTTCAAATATTTATTCAATTTAATTACTATCTCACAAATAAATTCTTAATTATAACAATATTAATTAAATTAAAAATATTATTTCTGCAGTTCAATTTTTTTAGTTGTAGAAAAAATGTATAAAAATAAAAATTTATGATTAATTATTAAATTAACCAATTAATTGGAGTAAATCTTCCCAAGTTATACCTTCTAGCTTTTCATTAGCCATATCAATTATTTTCTCAGAAGCCATCGCCGTTATATTGTCATGATAATAAACAGTTACTATTTCCGGTAATACATCTGATATTACTTGGCTCAATACTATCGATGTACTGTTGTTACAGAAGATTCCCGTTCCACTAAACTATTAATTAGAAATTTTATTAAAATTTGAACAATTAATTATTTAAAAAAAAATTAATCATTACTTCTATTTTTTCAAGTGAAAGTTTAAGATCCAATGATTTTATGCGAACACCGCCAGAAACTGATATAGTTGATACAGCAGAAATTGAAAAATTTGTTGCAACAAATCTAAAACAATTTCATATCATCTATATTATTAAGGGGGTATTCTAGTCTAGAAGCATGAATTTCAGGGAATTTTTTGAAGTGCCGTAAAAAAAGGCCATCAATATTTTTAGTATCTATTTTTTTATAAGTTATTTATTAACATTACAAGAATACAGAAAAAAATTAGCAGCTGATGAAGTGGAGGGGGGGGGGGTCTCAAAAAAGTGGCACGTGACCATGGCCACGATTCCAACCCTCCTAGTAATCGGAAATAAAGAAATAAAAAAGATTATTAATCTAGAGTAATGTCGCTAGGGCATAAACTAGGGAAAAGTTGAAAAAAAAATTTTTCACATAACGGCGAAGATTATTAATCTAG
The DNA here is from genome assembly GCA_905319865.3 of Cotesia congregata. Taxonomy (NCBI): domain Eukaryota; kingdom Metazoa; phylum Arthropoda; class Insecta; order Hymenoptera; family Braconidae; genus Cotesia; species Cotesia congregata. The sequence goes on along the minus strand of CAJNRD030001123.1, from coordinate 7,849,210 downwards.
AGTAATGTCGCTAGGGCATAAACTAGGGAAAAGTTGAAAAAAAAATTTTTCACATAACGGCGACTGCTTGAAAAAAAAAAATATTTTTTGTACTACTTTTTTTTACTTTTTCGAATTTTTAAAAAATAGTAAAAATTGAAATTTGGGAATGACCGTAGTTCATGCCATAGCAACATCACTTTAGATTAATAATCTTTTTTATTTCCGATTGCTAAGAGGGTTGGAATCGGGGCATGGTCACGTGTCAATTTTTTAAGACCCCCCCATTTCATCAGCTGCTAATTTTTTGAATTTTCAACTTTTTTTATTTTTTTTTTGTATTCTTGTAATGTTAATAAATAACTTATAAAAAAATGGATGGTAAAAATATTGATTGCCTATTTTTTACGGCACTTCAAAAAATTACCTGAAATTCATGCTTCTAGGCTAGAATACCACCTTAAGAGAATAAGTAAAATTTTGTGGCCAAAATATTTATATGATAAAATGGGTTTTTATGGTTAAATTCGGTATCGTTGGAAAAGTCTTAACCTGGAGTTATGCCTTTTCATGGTTTCATATCGTTCTCACCAATAGTCAATTTATGATGATGAGTATTTAGGCTGCATTCGAAAATTATCTCTAGATAGATAATTAAGAAATTACCTTGTACCTCGTGAACTATTGACATTTTTAAAGATATAAGCTCATCTTGATGTTACACTCATCAAAACCTTTCATTTAACCACCCACATCATTTTTTCATATATTTATATATATTATATATCGCGTTACTAAAACCATAAGGGCGTATAAAAAATTTTTTTTTTGCTCCAACCAATGTAAAAATATTGGAAACACTAACATCTATGGAAAAAACGAAAAAAAATTTTTTTTGTAATTGTAAATTTTTTGTAAAAATTTTTCTAAAACTATAAGGGCGTATCCTGTTTTTCGGTTTATTATCAATTATAGGTCAGAGTAAGAAAAAAAATTGCAAAAGTAATAGAAATTATCACTCCACAACTTAATTGATATCAAGAAATATTTATTTAAGTAAAAAAACGAATGAAAAATTACGAAAAAATAAATTTATAACAACTTGAAAACAAGCGGTATGTCTTCAAATTAATAAGTTTAGCCTCCGAGTTTTTCTAAATTGATTTTTTTTTACTTCAGATGTATTTACAATGAACAAAAAAATTTTGTAAGCCATTTAGAATTGTAATTTCAAAAAAGTCATTCAAAAAGAACTTTATTTCTGAGAATCGTTATGATTTATGATTCTTTAATACCAATATCTTGAAGCAAGTTTGATGACCTAAATCATTTCTGTACATCAGGCACCGTCCGACAAAATGTCATCGGTATTATCAAAGTTTAATGTTCAACCATGGTCATAGTTGATGAATTTTTTTATTATTATCAAGTTATATTAAAAAAAATTAAAAAATCGTTTTTTTTTTTTTTTATAATCTTGGACACAGATGATCCTGACAATGGCATTGGACAATACCCTGATGAATTTATTTTTTTTTTTTGGCAGAACCATAAGGGCGTATATTTTGAGATATGCTCTTATGGTTTTAGTAACGCGATATATATATATTATATATATTATATATGTATATATGAAAAATATGTCAAAATGCATGTGGGTACTCCAATAAAAGCTCTTGATGAGTGTAACATCGGGGTGAGTTTATATATCTTTAAAAATTTCAATATTAAGAAATGACCTTGTATCTTGTGAACTATTGACATTTTTAAAGATATAAGCTCATCCCGA
>CAJNRD030001123.1:7776347-7841079 GCA_905319865.3 Cotesia congregata | reverse complement strand
ATTATTATTATTATTTCCTTCCTCCTTTTTCATTTTTTTTTTACTAAAACAATAAACCTACATTCATTGTATATAGTGGTAAATATTGTAATTTTATTCATACATTCATACTCATTATTATTTAAATAAAAAACTCTTAAAAATATTAATTTTCTTTTTTATAACTTTTATCTTTATATTTAATGCAAATAATTTTAGTTAAAAAAAAAAAAATGACTAGGTTTGATAAAAAAAAGCGCATACCTACTTGTTAGTAAATCCAGCGGTAATTGATCGAAAAAAATAGATAAAACAATGACAACGGACGGAATCTCTTGATTATTATTTATACAACTTAACTATTATTTTTTTAATTAATATTATTATTATTTATATTATTATTGGGGTAGTAATAACTATTTAATGGAAAAAAAAAGGAATTTTGAGAGCGATTAATAGCGAAGATAAAAAAATAAAATGGATTTAATTTATATACTATCGTTTAATTAAATAACATTTAACGATGAAAAATAGTGTATATAACACAGCCGCACTTGGACACGCACGATGTAGGCCGGCTAACGGTTCAGGCCGCACTGAGGACTCCTCAAAAGCTACAGAGCTTTCCTAGCTGCGATACCTCGACAACAGCCACCGTACCGCGGATACAGACACACGGGTGTATAGCTATAGGTATCTAAAAGCAGCAGAATCACCAGCACCAGCCACCAGCCACCAGCAGATATACAGATATACAGATATAATATTGGTGTATAGACAGGAGATTGTAGGAGGGGATCTGTAGTAGGATAGGAGCTTTATTTCAATATCTTTTGCTTATTCGCTCTTACTTACACACCCCAGATATTTTGTACTATTTCATCTCGTTCTTACGAACTTATACAATATATATTCCCCTTTTGTCCTGAAACTCCCCAGACATTTATCGCCTTTTTTCTTCAAGATAATTAGACACATTCCCAAATTTCACTTTTATGGACCTAAAATTTTATTTTATCGAATTTATTTATTTATGTTTAATTTTTTTACAATGTTTTTATTTTCTGAAGACTGGCTCTATAATACTTTATATATAAATAATGGCTATCCAGTCTAATACATGAATTTTTTTCTCTAATTATTCATATAATATCGTTAGCCTGTACCTATTCCTTCCAGGCATAAACAAATTCTAAATTCTTATCTAAATTTACCTTTAATGACAAATTTAGATAAGAATTTAAAAATTGTTTATGCCGGGAAGGAATAATACAGGCTAACGATATTATGAATAATTAGAGAAAAAAATTCGTGTATTAGACTGGATAGCCATTATTTATATATAAAGTATTATAGAGCCAGTCTTCAGAAAATAAAAACATTGTAAAAAAATTAAACATAAATAAATAAATTCGATAAAATAAAATTTTAGGTCCATAAAAGTGAAATTTGGGAATGTGTCTAATTATCTTGAAGAAAAAAGGCGATAAATGTCTGGGGAGTTTCAGGACAAAAGGGGAATATATATTGTATAAGTTCGTAAGAACGAGATGAAATAGTACAAAATATCTGGGGTGTGTAAGTAAGAGCGAATAAGCAAAAGATATTGAAATAAAGCTCCTATCCTACTACAGATCCCCTCCTACAATCTCCTGTCTATACACCAATATTATATCTGTATATCTGTATATCTGCTGGTGGCTGGTGGCTGGTGCTGGTGATTCTGCTGCTTTTAGATACCTATAGCTATACACCCGTGTGTCTGTATCCGCGGTACGGTGGCTGTTGTCGAGGTATCGCAGCTAGGAAAGCTCTGTAGCTTTTGAGGAGTCCTCAGTGCGGCCTGAACCGTTAGCCGGCCTACATCGTGCGTGTCCAAGTGCGGCTGTGTTATATACACTATTTTTCATCGTTAAATGTTATTTAATTAAACGATAGTATATAAATTAAATCCATTTTATTTTTTTATCTTCGCTATTAATCGCTCTCAAAATTCCTTTTTTTTTCCATTAAATAGTTATTACTACCCCAATAATAATATAAATAATAATAATATTAATTAAAAAAATAATAGTTAAGTTGTATAAATAATAATCAAGAGATTCCGTCCGTTGTCATTGTTTTATCTATTTTTTTCGATCAATTACCGCTGGATTTACTAACAAGTAGGTATGCGCTTTTTTTTATCAAACCTAGTCATTTTTTTTTTTTTAACTAAAATTATTTGCATTAAATATAAAGATAAAAGTTATAAAAAAGAAAATTAATATTTTTAAGAGTTTTTTATTTAAATAATAATGAGTATGAATGTATGAATAAAATTACAATATTTACCACTATATACAATGAATGTAGGTTTATTGTTTTAGTAAAAAAAAAATGAAAAAGGAGGAAGGAAATAATAATAATAATAATGATAATAATTGAAGAATAAAATGGTATATGAACGCAATAAATTAAAGTTTATTATTCAATTCTGCATTGAGTTGACGCAGTTGAAGTAATAAGAAAATTTGTCAGAGATGGACGTCTAGAATGTATGAATTTATATCAAACGTAAATTAATATTTTTTTTAATTTAGTTATTAAAAAAAAATCGGTTAATTTAAATGAAGAAATAAATAATACTAAAGTTAGCCGACGTTTTTAATTATTAAATTAAAACAAAATAATATTTTTTAAAAATTGCACTTATAATTTTTCAAATTTTTTACAAATGCAATTTTTTTTTATTTTTTTGAATTAAAAAAAATTCTAAAAATTTTTAGATGTCGGCTAACTTAATTTTTATAGAAAATATAATACTAAAGTTAGCCGACGTTTTTAATTTTTTTCTTTAATTATTAAATTAAAACTAAATAATATTTTTTAAAAATTGCACTTATAATTTTTCAAGTTTTTTTTTATTTTTTTCTAATAACTTTTTCAATAAAAAAAATCTAAAAATTTTTAGATGGCTAACTTAATTTTCATAAAAATATAATACTAAAGTTACCCAACGTTTTTAATTTTTTTTTTTTTAATTATTAAATTAAAACTAAATAATATTTTTTAAAAATTGCACTTATAGTTTTTAAAGTTTTTTACAAATGAAAATTTATTTTATTTTTTTGTAATAACTTTTTAAATTAAAAAAATTCTAAAATTTTTTAGATGGCTAACTTAATTTTCATAGAAATAAATGAATTATTTTGGGAATTTAAGAGCGCAATAATTAAAATAAAAATGAAATTTAAGTAATAAAAGTAAACGGAAGTTTTTTGTCACGTATAAAATAATTGACTCACGTGGGTACTTAAAAAGTGTATACTCAAGAGGCCCTCAACTCTCTTATATTACTTTTTATGCTTAAATTTTTCTAAAAATTAAATTCTTAACTCATCCGCAAAATTAACTCAAGAAGGAAGTATTACCAACAAGAGTACATGCACACTTGTACAATACTTTGTTACATATATACTTAATACTCTGAAACTGAGCTCTTAACTCTCTGTTGACCCATAGAAACTCGTTAACTATAAACTGTCCTCCTTCAATCCTTCAATAGCACACATACCATCGGGTAATCCAGGAAATGAAACACTTCCTATTCACACCGATAAAATAATTATTAATTATACTAGGGATGATATACCTCCCAATTATTAAGTTAATAAATAAAAAAGTAAACTTTTATTTATTTATTTTAAATTAACAAAACCGACGGATGACATAACATGAAATTCTGTGTACTCTTTCGACTGTGAAATAAAATAAAACAACAAAGAGAAATGTAATAAAATGTCGTATATAGCCATTGAAATGAGAAATACCAAATACCAACTACATCATATATCATAAATATAATAATAAAATACAATAGAATTGTTGGGCAACTTGCCAAAAATATCCTCTGACCTTTCTAGACTTTTCAGTCATCAGTCTGTACGCTTTTTTTTTTTTTTTTTTTTTTTTTTTCTTGAGTTGTACTTCTTTTCAGTTACGCTTAAAGACCTCGAGACTCTTACATATATAACGAAACGCCCTTTGAACTTGTCTAAAATTTTATGATATAAAAAAAAATTTAATTAAAAATTTTTCCATAAATCAGTTTGTTAATTTTTGTATTAAATTTATGAAAAAATATGATACGATTTTAGTTTATAAAAAGACTATTATCAAATGGAAATAAAACAAGGACAATCGATTGAAACGGAAATAATTTAGCCATGTCTTGAGAGTATATAAATAAATAAAATAATAAAAAAAAAAAAAAAAAAAATGAATAGTAATATCTTATTGATGTATGTGTAAAATGTTAACGAATTTAATTATCTTGAAATCGATTACTCAAAGAGCGAGAGTACACAAAAGGGGAGTGAAAAGGTTGTGAAAAATAAAAAAGCATTTTCCACTCACTTTTTCCCTCAGGATCGGACTCTTGCTCTCTGAGCATCATCAGTAGCGGAGTAGAGCAGGAGTACCAGAGTATCCAGCTTTTATGCTTTCTCATCTCTTGCTTTCCATCCGTCTATCTGATACAGAGTTTATCTTTCTCTGGCGCACAATCCACCGGCTAACCGTAGTACAACGTCGTCGTCGTCGTCGTAGCCGTAGCCGTCGTCGGGGTCAATCGATACTAGAGTGTAGGCTTTAGAGAATTTCATCGTTGCGCCTCTTTCTCCATCCACTCTATCCCTTTTATTTTTTTTATTTTTTTTTTTTTCCTTTATCTCTATAAAACACATCGCACACACTCGACACACTTATCCCTCCTTTAGCTTCCTATACGTCTATTTTACCATTAGTTTAATTTTATTTTCTTCTGAAAGTTTCTCTCACCCGACAAACTCTAATCACTTTTTCTCTCGTCCCTTGTTAGTTTAATTACAATCGAGTCTGATTCGGCAGCCAGGGGAATAAAAAAAAAGAATAAAATCCCCGACATGTTAATTCAATAATTTTTATTTAAAAGTTATTTCGTACGATTAATAGCCAGCAGCTAATTCCGTGAGCGAGTGAGTATATTGAAGCAAGTAAACAGGAGTTTGCTGATAGCACAGTTTACATTATGTATCAGAAAGCTCGGGCTAAAGCTCGAGCATAACCAGAAGCAATAGCGGCTCTGATACTGATACTAATACTGATGCTGTGTATACGCAGAAACTCGCTGGATTATTGTTGTTATTGTTCCTGCTGCAGCAATAGCGCTAGATCTATGCCGTCTCTTTGTATGTGGGGTCAATCGTTGGAACATGTCTCTAGGCGAACTACCGCTAGTTTGTATTAGCACATATGCCGCATTGCTGCATCAGCCAGTTGCATTATCCTGCATCAGGCTAATAGCCTATTCATCATTTGGAAAAAATATATAGAGAAGGATAAGTTTTTTGGATAAATAGAAAGAAGGAAGAAAAAAAGGAAGGAAGTTGTGTAAATGTAGACGCAGGAATAGAGTGGTATAGTAGAGAGACCAAAGGGCAGATAGAAAGCTTGGTTTAGTAAAGCCATATAGTGCGGTATAAAGTAGTTTCAGTGGGGAAATAGGTTTCGGTGTCTGGTACCAGTGGCCGTTAACGCGGCAAATACTGCATCATCCTCTACACATTCTCAACATTCTCTTGTATGTATGTCTTCTTTAGCACCTACGCGAATCCTTATTCTATATAGATAATACTGCTGTTTTTTATCACATACCTACCCTCGGCTTTATTAGATGACTTTTTTAAATAAAAAATAATAAAAATAGAAGCGCCATCATACGGATAAATTCATACAACCAAATCGACTGTATGAAATTCAATTCAGAGAGACTCTTCTCTGTATTTAGATATATACGTATATGCCCAAATGTACGCAATGCGCCTCTTTATAATTTCTTTGTCCTCTTTAAACTTTTTAAAATTTTTCATTATTATTATTATTATTATTATTATTATTATTATTATTATTATTATTATTATTATTATCCTATAACAATTTCAAGTTATTAATGACAATAATAATAATGATATTATTAATAATAATAATTAAATGTTTTTTCTTCTTAAAGATCTGAATATCTAAAAATAACAATAATAATAATGCTTTTGATTTTTTAATTGTATTATTATTATTATTATTATTTTTATTTTTATTATTATTATTATTATCCTACAAAAATTTTAAGTTAATAATAATAATAATTAAATGTTTTTTATTCCTAAAGATCTGAAAATCTAAAAATAATATTAATTTATATTTTTTTAGTTTATTGGCTGTCAACACGGAAAGAACAAGATATAAGTATAATCCAGATTAAAATGAAAATAATCCAGATTACAATGAATATAATTTAGATATCACTCAGTATAATCTGGGTTATACTAGCTATTATCTTAAATTTTTTTTCACCACAGATCGGCTGCCCAATTTTAAAACACAGTAACTGCAAAATTTTTGTACCTGATTTTTTTTTAGTATTGCTGCATTTTTTATAACTTTTAGACCTTAATTTAAAGTATTGTTTCTTAGAAATATTTATATTCAAGTATTTTCTATTCATAAATCAAATTTTTCATCAATTTGGCGGGTAAAATTTTTTTTAACAAGAAAAATTGGAAAAAATTTTGAAATGTTAGTTACTGTGTTTTGAAATTGGGCAGCCGAGATATCACTGAGTATAATCTGGGAGATAGCCAGTGTCATCTTGTTTTTTCCGTGCAGTCTTTAGAAAAAATAATAATAATGTTAATGCTCTTTATTTTTCAATTGTATTATCATTATTATCATTATTATTTACTCAATAAAAATTAAAATGAAAAAAAATATAATAATCACATAAATACTATGAAATATTTATATAAAGTTTAATTAAATAAATAAAAATCAATAAATAAATTTCACTTTATATTTCACAATTTTGATGTTCAAAAAAAAGAAATATTTAATATTTTTTACATTATTAAATTTAAATTTATAAATTTTGAAATAAATTTTAATAATTAATTTATTTATTTATTTATGCAAGCTCAATGTCAATTTAGTAGTGATTTATTTGAAGAATTTAATAGTATTGGGGCATACGTAGTTAATATTGTAAATTTAAAACCCAAGTCACGGTAAAACTTGGCCTGCGTCCCACTAATTTATATCTATAACAACAATCGTATGATGTAATGGTGTGACCTAATAAAAAGTCCATGTTATTATTGTTATTATTATTATTATTATTATTATTATATTAAACGTATGTGTTGAAAAGAGAGAGAGTGTAGATATTACCTTGTTAGATATATATATATGGTAGTGCATTGCAGAGTCTATTTGAGGTCTGTCGGGTTGCGGTATGGAACAGGAAGGAAATGGGCGAATAATGGCACTAAGGAGTGTATAGTAAAGTAGGGAGCTATTCCAAGCCCATTCTCGTTATCAACGATGACCATCGTTACCACACAACACCCCTTTACTATATATATACATATATATACGTCTCCAGAGAGCTGTCATAAAATTTAAATGGGCTCTCGATTACCATCGAGTCAACACTCGGTTTCATCTACAGATTACTCTGATTTTCCGATATAAAATACTCTCTCTTTTGTATTGCACTTCAATTAAAATTTTTATCTGAATCGTTATTGTAGACAGAATCATTTATTGCATTTATTGTCCCTATTATATCATGACTGATGACGAAAAATTTAACCTTGACCGATTGATAAGATATGGGCCTGTCATAATTCGCGATATCGCTCTCGCGTGATCGCTTTTAACGATTCACTTGAATATTTTTTATTTTCTCAATTATTTGCCCTTCGAAAAAAATAAAAATCAACTGTCTGTTAAGAGTAAATGTCACGAGTAAGTTTTTTTAGGTGAAAAAAAGGATATCAGATTTTTTTATGACACTTTGATGTCGGAAGATTAGGATTTAAAGAGCGTCCAGCTCTATTTTATATATATATATATTGGTAGCATCGGGGTGTATAATATGCTACAGAGTGATAAAAATTGTGAGTAAAATTTACCTGGAAGGAAATATGTATCAAAGTATGTATATGTACAATACAGAGTTGAGTTGAGAGTCGAGAGGGTCGTAGTCGAGAGTTATGGATAGCCTAGGAGCACGCTAATCCAGTGACACCTCTAGGTCACTCGTTACACCGAACTCGTTGGGGGTTGGTTGTACTAGTTGTGCTATATATGCTTATACAGGTATATACTACTGAAAGTTTAAAGGTGGTACGGGAGGATAAAGCTAAGACAAGAAAGAGGAAGGAGGAAAGAGGATTACTTTTCGTTTGTTGGTTCTCGTAACGGGCCACTATCGCATGCTCCCTTGCGTGATTCCGAAACATATCACCTGTACACTATAGTATATATTTACTCGTACATCGTTGTTAAATCTATGTATTTTCCCTTTTGCTTTACTATTATTTTTTTTCCAGGGCAAAAAATAGGAATAAAAAAACATGATTGATAATTATTCGGTGATGTAGCTGATGGGACGTATAATTTGATGATAAATCCCTTTCTCCCACAAGAAAGACCAATTGTTACTGTCAGAGTGATTGAATTATTTAGTGATTGGCAATTAAAATCGATAATCAGCATCCCCCTGTCAACGGAGAAGGACGTCTGGCGTCCTCATCGACGTGAGGTAAAAGTTTGTAAATATTATTGTTTACAATAAACTCGGGTTAGTTTTGTGAAAGAAAGATTTATTGGACGGAAAAAGAGTACAAGAATTTATTTTAGTGAAAAAAAAAAAAAAAATGAATTATTGATATTGTTATAATTGACTGAGAAAAATTTATTTTTTAAAAAATTAGAAAATAAGAAATTTATTTGGTTAAAATTTTAATTTTATTTGTTGAATAAATTTTAATTTTTTTTTTTTAAAGTTTATTTGATTTAGAAAAAAAAATTTTAGATAGAAAATTTGTGAATTTTCATCCAAAATTTTGTTCATGTCAAAATTTAGAAGATTTTTATTTCTTCAGCTAAGAAATAAAATTGTTTAAAATTTCAAACAAATTAATTTATTACTAGTAACCTTGGAGTCACTATGTGACTGCCATGATTTGTAAACTATAAATAAACAAAAATTTTGCTTCATTAAATAATGACTTTTGTTAAATTGCACTGTATTTTCTTAACTATTGACGTTTTTAAAGATATAAGCTCATCTCGATGTTGCACTCATCAAGAGCTTTCATTTGAGTACCTACATGCATTTTCATATGTTTTTCATATATACATATATATATAATATATATTCAAATATATGAAAAATTAATGTGGGTACTTAAATGAAAGGTCTTGATGTGTAATGTCGGGGTAAGCTTATATCTTTAAAAATGTCAATATTTAACAAGATACAAGGTAATTTCTTAATTATGTATCTATAGAGAATTTTCGAATGCAGCCTAAATACTTATCATAATAAATTGACTATCAGTGAGAATGATATGAAACCTTGAAAAGGCACAAATTCAAGTCAAGACCTTTGCAATGACACTAAATATCACTAAAAAAAACCGATTTTAATTAATGACTATTCTGGACACAAAATTTTTTATTCTTTTAATAATATAGATTACATTATTGCTAATTTTTTTCTCAGTCTAGGTAAACAAAAAATAGCTTTAATTGAATTTAAAAAAATTTCTTTGATCAATTTTTCCAAATTTCCAGACAAGAAAATATTTTATTGATAATTATCAATAATTTATGTTCTTACACTGAAAAAAAATCAACATTTAATTTATTTAAACTAACAAAAATTTCTTAGTTCAAAAATTTTTCTAAAATTAAAAAAAAATGAAATTCTTCAAAATTATTCACTTGATTCAAATAATTTTTTTTTTTTTTAATTAATAAAAATCTATCGAAAAAAAAATAAAAAATCCCGATTAAATTTTCCAGAAATTAATAATAAATAAAAATTTTTTTTAATTTCAGGCGTGAAGGGGAGTTGAGGAGAGGAGTGGCGCGAGGACGATGGCAATGACGAGAGGTCGAAGCGCCCTCCTTAACGTAGAAACGCTGGTAGTGTTAACGGTGGTGGTTGCGTCAACGCTGGACTTGGGAGCGAGAGCAACACCCTCGCACAGAAGTCGTCACCATGCAGATTTTTCCCACGAAGAGCTCGGGCAGCAGCAGCCGCAGCAGCAGCACAATCACGAGCACGATCACGAGCACGATCACGAGCATGACCACGAGCATGAGCACCACCATCGCCAGCAGCCGCAAAAGAGCATTCCGCTCAAGATGACCAGCGGTGCGGCGGAGCATCACCAGTTGGACAGTTTGAAAGATTTTGAGGATCTCGGGGCAGCCAGGGCAGAGGCGTTATTTACTGGGCCCGGAGATGAGTCCTTGATCGTAAAGACGAAGAAGGGCCGAGTGAAAGGTGTCACCCAGACCGCCGCCAGCGGCAAGAAGGTTGACGCCTGGTATGGCATCCCCTACGCGGAAAAGCCGATAGGAGCCCTCAGATTTCGGCATCCTCGGCCGGCCGAGCGGTGGGATGGCATACTTAACGCCACCCAGCTGCCTAATAGCTGCGTCCAGATCCTCGATACGGTCTTTGGGGACTTTGTCGGTGCGACCATGTGGAACCCCAACACCCCTTTGAGCGAGGACTGTCTTTACATTAATGTCGTCGTCCCTCAGCCCCGTCCGAGGAACGCCGCTGTTATGGTATGGATTTTTGGTGGTGAGTTTTTTTTTTTTTATTCTATTTTGCTGCAGAAAGAGTTAAAAGTTTGGAAAATTCAAAAACACGCCTCATAACAGTAATTTATTTATTTTTTTAATTATTTTTATTTATTTTATTTAAATGCCATACGGAAAAAAGTAAACTGTAATATTCACTCGGATTCCGGTTAATTTTTATAGTTTCAAACAGTAAAGCGGACATCGGGATGGCAAAAATATAAATATTACAGACCTTAATGTAAAAAGTATAAAAGCCACAATTTATAATTTAATATCGAAAATAAGTGATTAGTAGCTGTCACTATAGTAAATAACGAGTCTTTCATCTTAAAAAATTACAGTTTCAAACAGTAAAAATTGCCATTTCAATATATAGTCCATATTATGAGGAGAAGGGGAACTCAGATGAAAGAGAAGGGGGTCTCACTCTGAGAGAATTTAACATTTGAAACAGTAAAAATTATACTTTCAAAATATACATTTTACCAGTCCAAGCAAGTCAATAATTACAGTTTGATTTTTAGCATTGCGTTTAAAATTTACCATTTTACTTTGTAAATATTGACGTTGCTTGTATTAGAAATTTACTAACTTTATTTTATACTTTTTACATATCATAAGATCATTTTTTAGGTACCAAATGATAAATATCAAAGTCTGAATTCTTAATTATTATATTTTAATATTTTAGACATTTACATAGCGAATATTACTGTTCGAAATAATATTTTCTTCCAAGTAAAGAGTAATTTGTAACGTTTAAATGGCAAATATTATAAAGTGAATAGTAAAATCACGATTTTACTGTTTGAAATGGTAATTTTTAGCAGTTGATCATTACTTATTATAAATCGACTGTTAATTATTACAGTTTACTTTTTTCCGTGCAAAACTCAGCAGCTAAATGGCAAAATTATACAATAATGCATAAAATAAGTACCAAAAATTAAAAAATTCGAGCAAGTCGAAATTTAAAAAATGAATCTTTTATTTGAGAAACCCCACAAGTCATATTTTTTTTTTAATCGGGTTTTTTGCATTTTTCGGTTCTTTGAATTTTCCCTCACGTACACCATCACCAAAAAATATTAAATCCGTGGTCAAAACCTAACCAATCGGTTGATACAAATCTCGTTTAGTTGAGAAACCCTATAAGTCAGTGTCTTATAGGGTTTTTGGAATAAACATTCAATTTTAAAATTCGAAAAATAAGTTTCTTTTTGTTTTTTTTTTTTGTCAAAAAAACTTCTTCTGAGTAGAAAAAATTCAGTTAAATGCAAAATACTTGAATTTTAATAATTTTTGCAATATTAGTTTAAGAAAATTAAATAAAATTATTTTTTTTATTGTTTGATGTGATTTCACTGACTTTAATTTTAAAAGAATGGATTATCAGATAATTAGAAACTATGTTCACTTTTGAATACTTGAATTTTACAATATTCGCTTGATAGATTAAAATTAAAAATATGTTGTTTTATTGTTGACTCTGATTTCACTGAATTAAATTCTGAAATTAATGATCAATAAATTATATTGACTGTTAAATACTTTGATTTCAATAATTTTCGCAATTTTAGTTTCATAAAGTTTGATTGTGATAAATTAAAATTTTGTTTTATTGTTGACTCTCAGTTCACTAATTTGAATTTAAAAATAAATGGTTATTTTTTTAATTTTCGTTAATTGTAGTAATTGTAATTTCAATCTATGTTTTGTACTTTATTTTATGAATATAATAATGATTGACGGAGAAAAATTGATAAATTAATGATTTTATTACTATTTTTTTCGTTTTGGTGAGAAACCCCATAAGTCAATCAACTTTAAATCATTATTATTAATAGTAGTAATTAACAATTAAATTTTTTCATGCTTGAATCTTTTTTAGGGATGCTAACATTATTATTATTATTATTATTATTTTTGGGTTCATGATGTTAATGCAAACTTTACCTAGAATAATGTTTTTTGTTTCTCCTGAAAAATTTAGTATTTTTGATTTATGGGGTTTCTCAAATAAACGATACAAATAATTTAATTCTTTTGTTAATGCAAACTTTACCTAGAATAATGTTTTTTGTTTCTCCTGAAAAATTTAGTATTTTTGATTTATGGGGTTTCTCAAATAAACGATACAAATAATTTAATTCTTTTGAGTTTAAAAAATCTTAATTTGGAATTTTAGTCAGCAATTTATTTTTTAAATTGATTAAAAATTTCTTACTAGAGTATTTTATAATTTTGTTTTTTTAATTGTTAAATAAGAAAAGTTCTTATTTTGTATGTCTATCATAATGAATTTTAATAAAAAGTTCATTAAAAACAAGAAAAATACGTAAATTAGGCTACTGATATAAAAAAGCTTAGTGATATATTAATTTTTTCGGTAATTATCGTTGGTACTCACAAAATCAACGTACGGATGGTCATGTAAAATTTTTTTTAAACATAAAATTATTTTTAAAAAGTATAAGATGGTTTATTTTAGTAAAATTTAAAAAAAAAAAAACAATCTTGTAATAATAAATTAATTTTATTTAAAATATTTATTTTTTAGCTAAAAAAAAAAAATTTTTGATGAAAATTCGTAAATTGTCTATCTAAAATTATTTTTTTTACAAATTAAAAAAAAAACTTTTAAACAATTTTATTTTTTAGCTAAAAAAATAAAAAATTTTTTTCTAGATTTAGAAAAAAAATAATTGTTGGATGAAAATTTTATAGATAGATATTTATTTTGCATTATACAACAGTAATAACTGTTTTTTACAATTTTTTCATCACAGTTTCTTAAATTAAATCTGCATCTTAAAAAATATTTAAAGCTCTGGTTCTAGCACCACATTTACTTAAATACTTAATTTCATCTTATTGTTAATATCACTTTTAACCAGCTTAGGTAATTTAGAAATTTTTGGAACATTTTAAATTAAATCAAAATACATTAAAGACTCTACAAACTAACTTTTATGGCACTTGTTGGCTAAAATTAAAGGAGTTTACGATAGCCTCTGTGAGGCAATTATAAAAAAAATAAATATTCTGCACTGGGT
The DNA here is from genome assembly GCA_905319865.3 of Cotesia congregata. Taxonomy (NCBI): domain Eukaryota; kingdom Metazoa; phylum Arthropoda; class Insecta; order Hymenoptera; family Braconidae; genus Cotesia; species Cotesia congregata. Next base: position 7,827,361 of record CAJNRD030001123.1, on the reverse strand, counting down.
GTCTACTTCATTGGCTGCCATCTAAACACCTTCGCTCGGGACTTGTTGGACTGCTGCATCATGTACTTCAAGCAAGGGGTCACTCCCATCTCTTGTGAGTTTAAGAAATTTACCAACGAGTTGGCAAATTTCTTGTACTGGTTCACCTCTTAGTGTCTGTAGTAATAACCAGTCAAAGTCTGCTCCTGTTTTTCTACCCATCCAATTCAAGACAAAACTTCTCACCTCTGCCTTGACACTATTCAGTAATGTTCTGCATCTGAATATGTGCTCTAAGGTCTCTTCTTCACCTTGGCATAAACGGCATAGCCAATCCCTGTAGCCCTTCTTTCCTGCCTTTCCTAAGTTGCCGCATCTGATTCTGCACCAAGTTAATTTCATCCAACTTGGTGTTTTTCTGTCTATCCAGTACGGTTCAGTTTCCATACAGGTCTTGAGGAATTTAAACCAGGGGTTGTAAGACGAATCCATGATTTTTTTGTTCTCTTCCTCTCTCATTGTGGCTTGAAGGTGGAGCAAGCCCTCCTGCAATTTCTGTTCTATCTGGCTCACTTCCACTTTATCCCATATCATCTTTATTATATCCGTGCAGCGCTTTTCTTCCAGGGCCTTGGTCAGCCTGCTACCCCACTTTGAAGACCTGCCATTCAAGATTCCTCTGCATTCTTCTCTTAGTACGACTTTTGGCCATCTGCCTTCCTCCATTCTCATCACATCTAGAAGATACCGGCCTGCTCTCTCTCTACAGATATATTTTAAATTTTCAAGCCCACCCTCACACCTCCAGATATATTCTGGAGTGTTTCTAGCTAGGCCCATCGCTGCTTTACAGTATCTGCTATACACTGCTTCTATTGCCTTCGTGCCTTCCCAACCCCAAATCTCTACTCCATAAAGTGCCCCGGATCTTACCAGGAAGTTGTAGAGATACATCCTGTCTTTGAGTGAGTTCCTGCCTGTTCTCTCAATGAGCCCCCACGTAGAGTTTAGAGCTTTCTTGGCCTTGGCTGCCATCTCGTTGGTGTGTTTCCTCCAGCTGTTGCTGCTGGAAATCCAGCAGCCCAGGTATTTGAAGTCTTTCACTTCTTCTAGCTGGTCATCTCCATATTTCCAATTTGCAAAGGATTTCCTGCCTTTTCCACCGATTACTAGCACTTTTGTCTTTTTTGTGTTAACTCTGAGAGAGTTTTTGGCTGCATAATTTTCCAGGACTTTTAACATCTGCTGGAGACTTGCTTCATCTGGGGCGGATGAAAATTTTATAATTGTTTTTTTTTTTTTACCAAATCAAACTAACTTTTGTTTAATAAGAAATTTACTGTAAGAAAAATTATAATTTCTTCAATTAAGAAATAATATTTGTTTAGAATTTTATTCCTTAGCTAAAAAAAATAAAAAGTTTCTTTCACTATTTGCGTGAAAAAAAATTCGCAAATTGTCTGTTTAAAATTTTTTTTTTCCAAATCAAAAAAACATTTTTTCAACAAAAAAGCTAATAAAATTATTTAAAAATTCAACCAAATAAATTTCTTTTCCCGACAATGCGAATTTTTTCAAACCAAATTTTTTCTCTCAATTTAAAATCCAAAAAATCTTGACCTTGACGAGTCAGGAGTAACCTTTTAGCGTTATGAGGCGTGCAATTAAACAAAATAAACTAACAGAAAAAAAGAAAGAAATAAAACCCCGCAAATAAAGCGGTAAGCGCTCATCGTTAGCGCATCTCGATACGATCTCGTTTGCAGCAGCCACGCGTATACGCGTTGGCACGCGTTTGCTCCAGGTGGGTTTTACTCCGGCTCAGCGACGCTAGACGTATACGACCCTAAGACCCTGGTCTCAGAGGAAAACATCGTGCTGGTGTCAATGCAGTACCGGGTCGCCAGTTTGGGGTTCATGTATTTCGGTACTTCGGACGTCCCAGGGAACGCCGGGCTTTTTGATCAGATGATGGCGCTCCAGTGGGTCAGGGACAACATCGCCGCGTTTGGAGGTAATCCGGATAATGTTACCCTCTTTGGAGAGAGCGCAGGCGCGGTATCTGTTTCAATGCACTTGCTTTCGCCGCTTTCCAGGTAATTCCGCAAAATCATCCTAAAATAATTGATAAAATGCTTCCATGATTCTTGATATGATCCCGACAAACTATCTTCAAAATTAAATATCTCCAGACAAAATATCCTTAAAAAAAATAACCCCAGACAAAACATCTTAAGTAGTTAAATTTTTCAATAAAACAATTCAAAACAATAAATTTGAAAAAAATTGTCAAATTTATTTTAACACTTATTAATGTCATTTCAACAAATATTTGTAGCACAACTTTACAAAAACTTTAAATATTAATTATCAGGTACATTTGTCAACTATTACAAAAATTATCATGAATTAATTATCACAAATACAACACATAAGCTTGTTACTGTGTTGTGCCCTTTTATCATGGATTTTGTGTGTGTTTATTCGATCGAAATTATTTATATTACTAACTGTTACTCTCCCGCTCCGCTGGGCGCTTTATAGAATTGTATTTTTAAATCTAGACTTAAAATTTAATTAGAGTATTGTTTTGACTTGCACAGATTCCAAATTCTGTCGAATTGGCATGCACCTTTTATCCATGTAATTATTCTAGCTAATATTCATTGTAACTTTCAATGTGCAATCATTATAACATCCCCGTGTCTTTCTTACAAAAATGAATAATAATTGATATGAAAAAAAAAATTTGTAATGAGCATTGAAAGTTTCAGTTAAAAAAATTGCAGGTTTCATAAGTGAAGAAATCTGCCTAGTATATAAACATAACCAATAGAATTAAAAAATTTATTTTAAACAAATGACAATCGAATAGAATAAATTTAGTTACAATAAAAATACATTATTTATAAGTCAAAAAAATATAGGTTCCGGATAATTAATCACCAACATGTCATATACTAAAACCTTTTCCGAAACACGCTGCATCTAATGGTATAAGTATTATTCCGATCGGCTCAGTATTTTTTGCAGTATAACCAGACAAAAAAACCGGTTTCCATTTATTAGTATAGATTAAGAGCATAAGCAAAATTTTGTGGCTAGTGTATTTATATGATAAAATGGGTTTTTATGTTTAAATTTGGTATCGTTGGAAAAGTCTTGACCTAGAGTTGTGCCTTTTCATGTTTTCATATCATTCTTACCAATAGTCAATTTATGATGATAAGTATTTAGGCTGCATTCGAAAATGCTCTATCTCTAGATACATAATTAAGAAATGACCCTGTATCTCGTGAACTATTGACATTTTTAAAGATATAAGCTCATCCTGATGTTACACTCATCAAGACCTTTCATTTAAGTACCCACATCATTTTTTCATATATTTATATATATTATATATATGTATATATGAAAAATATATCAAAATTCATGTGGGTATTCAAATGAAAGCTCTTAATGAGTGTAACCTCGAGATGAGCTTATATCTTTAAAAATGTCAATATTTAAGACAGTACAGGGCATTTTAGCAAATATCTTGTGAACTATTGACATTTTTTAAGATATAAGCTCACCCCGACATTACACTCATCGAGACCTCTCATTTGAGTACCCACATCAATTTTTCATATATTTATATATATTATATATATGTATATATGAAAAATATATGAAAATGCATGTGGGTACTCAAATGAAAGCTCTTGATGAGTGTAACATCGGGATGAGCTTATATCTTTAAAAACGTCAATAGTTAAAAAAGTACAGTGCAATTTAACAAAAGTCATTAAGTATTTAATAAAGCAAAATTTTATTTATTTATAGTTCACAAGTCGCGGCAGTCACATAGTGACAGCAAGGTTGCTAGTTATTAATTAATCTTAAAAAAATTAATATTTATATATTTAAATGCTTTGTCGCAGTGATATTTAGTCTCGGAGATATTTATTTTGGGGATATTTTGTCGGGGTATCAAGAGTCCTGATACCGATAAAAAACTAAAATAAAAATAATACTAATTATTTGAAACAATAGGCATCTATTTAACCAAGCAATTATGCAGTCCGGCTCACCAACAGCTCCCTGGGCGATAATATCCCGTGAGGAATCGATTGTACGTGGATTAAGATTAGCCGAAGCTGTTGGATGTCCTCACGATAGAAATAATTTACGTTCAGTGATTGATTGTCTTGTAACAATAGATCCACTGGATTTAGTTAACAATGAATGGGGCACACTTGGTATATGTGAATTTCCATTCGTCCCGGTTATCGACGGGGCATTTTTAGACGAAACGCCCCAGCAGTCACTTGCCAGCGCTTCTTTCAAAAAAGCTAACATTTTAATGGGATCAAACACCGAGGAGGGATATTACTTTATTATTTACTATTTGACAGAATTATTCCGCATAGACGGCACTGAGGATGTTAAAGTTTCCCAGGAAGAGTTTCACAGAGCTGTTACTGAATTAAACCCCTATGTTAACTCTATAGCGAGACGCGCTATTATTTATGAATACACCAACTGGCTGAATCCCGATGATCCGAATGCTAATCGCAATGCGATTGATAAAATTGTCGGAGACTATCAGTTTACCTGCAATGTCAATGAATTTGCAGCAAGGTACGCTGAAACTGGGAATACTGTTTATATGTACTACTATCAGCACAGATCTGCTAATAATCCTTGGCCAAGGTGGACCGGGGTTATGCATGCTGATGAAATTAGTTATATTTTTGGAGAACCCCTGGATCCTTCTAAAGGATACACTCCGCAAGAAATTACTCTTTCTAAAAGGATGATGCGTTATTGGGCTAATTTTGCTAAAACTGGGTATGTTATTTTGTAAATTTTTATTTTTATTTGATTTTTTAAGCATTTTAAATTAAGTTTTTTTTTTGGAGATTATTATAATATTTTTTTTAAGACTCTGGAATAATTTTTAAAGACATTAGAAAATTTCTTATAATTTATAGCAATTAAACTACTATAAAAAAAATTTTATTATGTGAAAATTTTTAAAATAATTTTATAGCAATTAAATTATTATTAAAAGAATTTAATAAAAAAATTCCACATGTGAAAATTAAAGAAATTGTTATTAGAAATTTTTAAAATAATTTTATAGTAATAAAATTATTGTCAAAAAAATTTTATTATGTGAAAATTTAAGAAATTATTATTAGAAATTTTTTAAAGAATTTTATAATAATAAAATTATTGTGAAAATTAAAAAAAAATTATTAGTGGAAATTTTTGAAGAATTTTATTATAATAAAATGATTATGAAAAAAATTAATTTGAAAATTAAATATATTTAACAAATAATTTATTGTTTATTATATTTAACAGAGATCCAAATATGGGAGACGACGGATCGTGGACTGAAGCATTCTGGCCCCAACACACGGCCAAAAATCTGGAGTATCTAACTCTCGACACAAACACCACCGAAGTTGGTCAGGGGATAAGAGTGCGACAGTGTGCGTTCTGGAAAAACTACCTCCCAAACCTCATCGCCGACACCAGTGAGTATTTAATTTCATTAAATTAACTTATATAATCATCGGGTGTCATATCACTTAACATTACAGCAGCAGCTTCAAAGAGACAATCGATCTCGTTAATTGTCGCGTAATTGGCAACCGCGCGGCTCAGCGGTTTCCTGTCGTACCAATGTGGGATATGGCTTAATGCCAAAACGTGCATCTATAAATCGTTTTATCATCTACATTAGACTAATAGTTATCCATTTTTTTTTCTCAAAATATTTTTTTACAAAAATTTACCAAAAAAAAAAGAAATTTTATCTAACAAGATTTATTTTGTTAAAAGAATTTGAAAAGTTTTTCAAGAGCATCTCGGTATATATAAGCAAAATATATATATATATATATATATATATATATATATATATATATATATTAGAATAATCGTTTGTATATATGTAAAAAAAAAAGTCATCTCATCTTAAGATGAGATTGGTGAGTTTGAGTACACTCAAGGGGACTAGATTCACTAGAGAAAGAAAAAAAAAAGAGAAAAAGACACTGGATGTTATAATAAAGCAGAAAAAAAAATATATATATATAGAGTTAGGAAAAGCGGAATTGCGGGACGGGTAGTATTACGTGAAAGCAACGATAGGGAGTGTGAGAGACTCTACCCGGTATGGATCGATGCCACCGCATCGGCGGGTCGCGCACACCCAAACGCCTGGTTCACCTCTCTTTCCTATCCCGACGTTGACGTCGACGTCTACGTCCTGGCGGGCTTTTACTGCTGCTGTTGCTTTAACAGCTGCTTATGAAGCTGATTCGTGTTTGGGAGAGACCCTCGTCTCTCCCCTCCGATGCAGCGAGACTGTATAATATTTTTTTTATTATTTAGGGGAAATAGATTCTCTGTAAATCCTTGCACCCGTCATTACCCACTAAAATCTAGAAATAATAAAAATAAAATAATTCTAGAGGAAAATATTAATGCACCACGTGTCTGTCTCCCTTTGAGCTTTTTCAGCCCTCTAATCCGTATTAATATATTGTATTTAATTATATTGCATCCCCTAAACTTTTATCCAATTTCTGGATATTGTTCGGTGGGTAATATATTATTTTATTGACAGATCCTGTAATAATATCGATTAGATACTTAAATAGCGTGATGTGTTAGTTATTGTTGATAAACCCACACGGAAAAAGTAAACTGTGATAAATAATAGTCGATTTATATAACAAGTAATAATCAACTGGAAAAAATTACCATTTCAAACAATAAAATCGTGATTGTAACAATCACTTTATAATATTTATCATTTAAATGCTACAATTTATTATTTACATGCAAGAAAATACTATTTCAAACAGAAATATTCGCTATATGAAAGTCGAAAATGTTAAAGTATAATAATTAAAAATTTTGACTTTGATATTTATCATTTCGTACCTAAAAAATGATCGCATGATATGTAAAAAATATAAACTACAGTTACTAAATTTTCTATACAAGCAACGTCAATATTGCACGCCTCATAAGCGAAGCATTGAGGTTGTGCTCTACTCTCGACATTTAAAAAAAACGCAGTTTTCTCGAAACTGAAATTGATTTTTGTTATTTATATCGCACTTACAGGTTAATATGAGTACACTTATATCAAGTCGAATAATTTGTCAGGCACATAAAATATATTTCAATAATAATTTTTTTGTTTAACATAGTAAATAATAACATTAAACATAATCTTTTCTGGGCGTCCGTGTATGGATGGGTGTATGTGGCAGGGAAATTGGTCGAAAAAATGATCGTACCGGAGTAACTTTTTTTTTTATTATCTAAAGTAACACGACGGATTTTCTCAATTAATATGAGCGTTCAATTCACTGTCGTTAAATTATTATTTATAAAAAACTAATATATAACTGTGGATTTTTTTGTATATTTATCTATACATTTTATTATGGTATTTTTTTCCTCACCTTAGAGTTATGGCGCTACTAAACCATAGCAGAGTTTACAAATTTTTAATATTTTATTTTAATCAATTTTATTGTGAAAAATGAGATTATGAGGCGTGCACTTTTGGATTTTCCAAACTTTTTTACAAAGTACAAATGATAAATTTTAAACGCAACGCTAAAAATCAAACTATAATTATTGATTTGCTTAGACTGGTAAAATATATATTTTAAGAGTACAAATTTTACTATTTCAAATGGTAAATTCTCCGTGTGTGAGACCTTCCCCCTTCTCCTCATAGTATAGAGTATATATTTAAACGGCAATTTTTACTGTTTGAAACTGTAATTTTTTACATTTAAAATGTAATAATCACATTTTCGATGTTAAATTGTAAGTTGTGGCTTTAACACTTTCTACATTAAATTTTGTAATGCTTACATTTGTGCCACCCCGATATCCGCTGTACTTTTTGAAACTATAAAAATTAATTTAAACGAAATCTGAGTGAAATTTACAGTTTACGTTTTTCCATGTATTGACAGATTCTGTAATAATATCGATTAGATACTTAAATAGCGTGATGTATTAGTTATTGTTGATAAATCTATAAAAATAGAGCGTGATAAGTAATTCCCGTAACCTAGTTTTTAAATTCATATAAATATTGTTAAAAAGCATTTATATGGCCTGGAGGATAAAAGTTTATATTACAATTCGGAAGAATAAGAGTATTATTGTTATTATTATTATTATTATTATATAGAGAGCATTGAGAGGTAAAAAGATCCCTCGGGGGTAATATTAACCGTCATTTTATATTATACCTCTCATGGGTATAAAAAAGGTATAAAACTAGTCTATTATGATATGTATGTTGATTATTGATGCTGAAATAGATAGATAGATGGATAATAATACACGCGAGATGACATTTTAGATTAAAAAGTATCATAAGAATCATAAAATCAGATTTTTTATTCCACCAATACAAATGCAGGGATAAAAAAAATTATTTTAATTAATATTCGTTGTTTTTTATTTAGATACACTGGAGATGTCATCAAAAGAGACCTGCAGTGGCAGTACGTCGGGTACGGACACTGTTTTTACGGTCTGTCTGGCAATTACCAGTCTCTTAGTGTTTTCAGGACTGCCCATCACCAGCATACCGGCTTGAGGCTACATCTAGTCACTCATCTACAAATATATTATTGATATATAGAATTCTCAAGATATTTCAATTATTATTACAATATTGATATTAATTTTATTTATTTTTGTTTTTATTTTATTTGTAAAATATAATATAAATAATACGTGTAAGTATTACTTTAAATTTATAAAATTTTGTCACTATATTCGTATTATATTCAACACGGCATGTATATTTACACCGAGTTTATTCTCGCTTCACGAATTGCGGATTAAGTGACTGTCGATTTGATTTTTACGCTCGATTAACAATCGATCTGCAACTCGTTATACAATCGCAGACATATCATTCTTTACGTAAAATGCTATACAGTAGATATATATCTATATTATATATTATATATTATATACTGCATATTTTACAGATAAATACATACGTAAGGAAATATATTCAAGTATGTACATAAGATACACAGGATTATAAGAAGATAAATTTCATTTTTTTTTTTTTTTTTTTAATAATTTTATTAAATTATTATACAATTTTTTGCAAATTGGAATTAAAAAAAAATTTATATGCTGATAATTGAAGAAAAAAACTTAAACAATTTTTTTTAAATTAAAAATAAAAAAAAAAATTTTTTTTTCATAATTTTATTTGTTAATAATTAAATAAAACAAAATTAAGCAATTTTTGGTGAATTAAAAATTTAAAAAAAAAAATTTATTTGCTGCTAATTAAAAAGAATAAGTTCGAGAATTTTTTATAAATTAAAAATAAAAAAAAAAAATTTTTTTAATAATTTTATTTGCTGCTAGGTGACGAAAAAAAATTCAAAAATTGAAGAAAAAAAAATTAAATAATTTTTTATGAATTAAAAATTAAAAAAAAAAATTTTTTTTTAATTCTATTTGCTAATAATTAAAGAAAAAAAAATTAAATAATTTTTTGTGAATTAAAAATAAAAAAAAATTTGATTTGCTACTAATTAAAGAAAAAAAATTTTAACAATTGTTTGTAAATTAAAAATAAGAAAAAAAAATTTATTTGTGGTAAATTTAATATAAAACAATGCAATTGTTTCTTTGTAACACACAATTTTCTTTATTCTTGTGTATCCACATAAAAGTATGTATGTATTTATAAGTATATATATGTAAGTATAAGTACATGTGTATGCCAGTGTATGTATATGTATGATAAGTGTCTGTACAGGCGACAGACAAAAAAATTCTTGAAAGAAACACACAGTTAGACAAAGAAAGTGGGGAGAGAAGGGGAAGGGGGGTGAGAAAAAGGCAACAAAAAAATAAATAATAAAAAAGAGCTAGAGTTACATATATATATATATATATATATATATATATATATATATAAAGAAATGAATAAAAGAAATGAGTGAATGGATTCTTCCCCTCAAGCTAAACGAGACAACAGCATAGAACTGAAGCACTAAAAATTTCAAAAATAAAAATAAATGTTGAGAATATTAAGTGGAAAAAAAATAACGTACTAATGATAAAGATGAGAAAGAGACAGAGTGGTGTGTAAAAGTGGTTTTAAGTGAGTGTGAAAATTAAAAAAAAAAAAATATATATATATATATATATGACATATGATATATGTATAAACAACCGAGCAAAATGAAAAAAATTAAAAAAAAAGATTATTATTATTATTAAATAAAAATAAAGAGAATATGATGGATTAAGATTAATTATCTAATCAATTTCATTATTAAATGAAAGCCTATTAGTAAGCTTTATACTATTTATATATAAAAAAATATGATAATTATATAAAGAATAAAATATTAAATATTAAAAAGAAACAAAGCGATCATTTAATAATTATTATTATATTATTAATTATTAATACAATGAGTATATGAGTGAATGGTGAAAAAAAATTTTAAACTTTATTAATATCGATGATGATAATAATAATATATAATACTTAACAACGATAATAATATTTATTGATTATAAAATAACTTATTATTAATAATAAATTATACTTCCGAGGAGCGATTAAATAAAATAATAATAATAAAAATAATGAATGACATTTTGTATTTTATAACATATGAATTGAAATGATTTATTTTATTTTAATGACTTAAAAAAAAATTAATAATAAATATCTCCGTCTGGAAAAGATAAATAATTTTATCAATTTATAGATTTAAATTAAACTTAAATTTAAAACTGGATAAAATTTGTGTCAGCACTAAAATAGATTTATTCTACTTAAATTAGTTTAATTTTTAATAAATGCTATCAGAAAATTATTCGATAGTACTAATTTGCGTAAATTATTTCATACTTGAAATACTAGATACATATTTTTCAATAACCTCCTTATTTAATTAACATTTGCGGCTAATTAAGTAGTATAAAATTATTTCAGTCGGACATTTCAATTTCTTTTTTAAAAAAAATCATTTCAATTCTTTTTATTATAAAATTAAAATATAATTCACAGATATTTAAAAATAATTTTTATGTGTGTGATAAAAATGTATAAATGTCAATGATTATTAAGTATACATATATATATATATAAATATATAAATAAATGATTTTAGATAACAGATTAAATATCGATCGCACTATAAAATTGTAACAGTTATTTGCTGCCTTAAAATAATTAAAAAAATTAAATTATTAATTAATTATCATCGAAAATAACAGAAAATCAATAAAATTCTCCATTCCCGAGCTAACCCAATGATTGTTGTCCAAATGAAAAAAATACTACATATCGTACCGAATAATTTTATTTTTTTTCATTTCTTCTCTTGTTAAATAAATTTTATCAGAAATTTTTTTAGATATTTTATCGGAGCTTGAATGCAATAAGAAAATAAAAAAAAAATTTTTAAAATGTAATAAAAGAATAATGAGTGGAGAAAAGATAAAAAAAATCTGGAACATTTCCAAGCGGCCGTACCGTATCCTATTGATTTTTATTTCACATCCTGGGGCGATACTAGTTATAGTGACCGAGTAAAGCCAGTGCTGGTAATAACAAGTGAAGCATCGAGTTATAAGTCCGCCGCAAATGAGAAAAATAAAGACCCTGGATTCCACAATCTCGCGATATAGCTCACGGATTTTTTTTTTCTCTTGACTGAAATTATTCAGCACTTTTTATTAATCAAAAGTCAATTTTTAAAGCAAGCTATTTTTAGAAACAATCAATTGGGTTAGTACGCATTCACTATGATTTTTTAAATAATTAGAGTAATATTGGTTTGTTGAAATATTGAGAAGATAGCTGGTTAATTTGAAAAATTATTAATCTAATCTTCATTGGGACCTTATACTGATAATATATTAATCATTTAGAGTACCAAAGTAGATTGTAATCTTTTAAGAACGTTATTTAATACAAATCAGTATATTCCTATTTATATAATATATATATATAATAATCAAAACATTTGGTAATAGGTACGGTAGTTTAAACTTGAGAAAATGTTCAAAAACATTTTTTATTTTTATTATTATGATAATTCAGCTAAATTTTATTTTTCAATTTTATTTTTATTATTATTATTTATTTGTTAATTTAATTTTTTTATTAAATTTTTTAGTTACTTTCTACACAGTTAAAAATTTTGCGTAATTAGGTCAAAAATTTTGGTTTAAATTTTAACACAAAAATTTGTTTTGAAAATTTAATATAAAATTTGTTGAAAGTTTGACAGTAATTTGTTTTAAAAATTAAATACAAAATTTTTAACAAAAAAATTTATTTTGAAAAATATTTTGTTAAATTTTTAATAAAAAAATTTGTGTTAAAAATTTAATACAAAAATTTGTTTTAAAAATTAAATACAAAATTTTTAACAAAAAAAAATTATGTTAAAAATTTAATATCAAAATTTGTTTTGAAAATTTAATAAAAATTTACCCAACAATAAATTGACGTAATAACGCAAAAATTTGAACTTATTCTTATGTAGCTCCGTCGGAAGCGAAATTTTCGCTCAAGTATGTATAGTACATTAATAAAAGTGTGGCTACAAAAAAACCAAAAATAATGAACAAGAACAAAATGAAAAGTAAAACAAACCTTCACACAAGTATATTTACAAGAGGGAAGTTAATTAAATCAATAACAAGTATTGATATTACGACTATAAAAAATAAAGCAAAGTAAATACTTAAATAAATAAAGATCAATCGAATTATACACAAATCCCTCTTGAGTCTGATCTATCGACAGTCTTCAACAAGACTCTAAATACTATAAAAAAAAATTTTAATAAAATATAAAAAAAAGTAAATCGTTCAATTATGTCTTCATAAAAGTAAAAATAATGACGCAAGTCGTTTAAAAATATTTAAGTAATTATTTATTAAAAACTCAACAATCGTGCTTTTTTTTTTGACTGTTGAAATTATTAAAAATTTATGTCTGTAGTTTGATACTGCTACTAAAATAATAATAATAACAATAATAATAATGATAATAATAATAATAATAATAATAATAATAATAATAATAATAATAATAATAATAATAAAATAATTTAAGGCTTTGTTATTTATATTAATAAAACAAAGAATAATCATAGAACTGTTACAATATACAATTTTTTCTTCATTAAATAATAATACATAAATAATAAAAGTCTTGAATTTTTTAACTTAAAAAATAGTATAAAAAAAAAGTGTGATTTTAAATCACATATAATAATTACAATAAAAAAAAAAAACTCTAGATCATTATTACTTAAGACGCGATAAAAGAAGAAATTTTTTTTAAATAAATATTTAAATCCAGCAAATTAATAAGCAAATGTATTTAATAAATAAATAAAGTAAAAATAAATATTATATATATATTTCGTTTAATTTATTGCCAATAATATTATTGTAATTATAAATATATAAAAGAGTTAATAAAACATTGCCAGACTGATGAACTACCGGTGTTGATAATACAAGGAAGTTATGTGAAAGTAAATAAATTTATTAGAAGAAAAATAAATACCGAATATACATAAATATTTCAATTTATTATTATTAAGACTAAAGTTAAGTAAAAAATATAAAAATGAAAAAAAAAAAAAAAACGGATAGTATATTATTAATAAATAAAATATGCCGGCTTATAAATTTTTGCTATTTCTTCCGCTTAACCACAATGTATATTTAAATATTAAATAACTAATAATAATAATAATTTTATTTTTTTTTTATATTATTTTATTAAAATTATTATAGATTATAATATAAATTAAAAATTATATTTAAAAAGGGATTCTGACAGCATGTTGCTGTAAAAGTAGCCCGCAGGCCTAAATTAATACGATAATCTTCATCCTAGTTAATTAATTAATTTATTGTAATTATATTTATTATTATTACCATTATTATTGTTACTGTTGTTGTTGATGTTATTGTTGCTGTAGCTAATCTTATTAAAATTTTTTTTATATTTTATTATTATTATTATTATTAGTGGATTTATAAATCTTATAATTAATTACATACAAGAGTGGTCGAATAACGCAAATAATACACCTAACACCATCACACACATATTAATATTAATACTATGTATTAAAAAAAATATAAATATATATTAAGTATTATGTTGATTTTTGTCATATTATTATAAATCACTCTCTTCAAATATATTATTATAAATTATAATAAAATAATTAAATAAATAAAAAATTAAAAAGTAATTATCTTTATGCACTGTTAAAATATTTTATTAGCTTATTTAGTTAATTAATTATTTTTTTGGTTTTATTTTTGACTAAAAAATTTATTTTATTTGAAATTTTATTTAATCAACCAAAAAATACAGATAAATTATAAAAAAAAAAATATATATAAATTTATCTATTGAATTCATTAAAAATTCTTACCATAAAAAAAAACTCGATTATATTTTTATCTGGATAATTTAATAAATAGAATATATATAATATAAAAAAAAAATCTTAATAAAATTAATTATTTAGCAAATAAAAATGCACGTACGGAATAAAATTGAATATAGTAATGCAATAGATAGTGATGATTAATTACTTCAACAATAAAGATATAATATAATATATTGTCCCGATAATATTTACTCATGTTTTAAATGCACCAGCATGAGCAGCTTTGGTAATAAATGTCTTTAATGTTGCTTCGTCTAGTTTTGAAAAGTGAGATGTTTGGATTACTGCTGTCATATGGTTTAATGCAAATTTAAAACAAAAGTCTTCTAATTCCTGCAAAAAAAAAATTTTTATAAATAATATTTTAGAGAAAAAATAAATAAATTAAACACTTACTTTGGAACTGTATTCAATCGCAGTTTTATATAAAAAAGCAACATTATTTATAGTTATCCCGCGTTTTATCATTTGTACACATTTTCCTTTTAATTGTGTTTCAAAATACGCATTTGCAAGATACATTAGTTCTGTTGAAAACAAATATTTTATGTAAAATTATCAATGTCATATTTCATGTAGTATAAATTACCTAATGCATTTTCAGGTGGTAAATCAACTTGATCAGTGTATAAATATTTTAAAAATGATCTATAGACATCATATGAAAATTCATCATGCACAATAACACTGAAAATAAAATTTATATTTATAGTGATAAATATATATTATTGAAAATAATTATAATTTAATTCTTACGATTGGTTATTTTCAGTCCAATGCTCTTGAAACATTGATCTAAAATATTGACAGCGTATTTTTAAAACAGCTTTATGTACATAAATAGGTTTTCCCTGTACTTGTATTGTCAAATCACTGTGAGTCTATAATATTAATAATTAATTTTATTATTTATAAAACAAAAGAATAATAATAATTTTTAATATGAAATTATATTATTATTATTATTGTTTAGAAAAATTCCAAGTTAATAATAATAATAATAATAATAATAATAATAATAATAAAATACTTACAGAATCATCAAAGGCTTGTTTTAAACAATCCAAAATACTTGTTTCATCTTCAGCATAGAGTACGAGAGGCTCGTGCATAACACTTGGTGTTGAGTAGCAAGCAAGTACATCGTGTAAGTGCAATAATGGAGTCACTGTTGGTGTTGTCACTGTTTGACCCCGACATTGACCCCACATATAAACTTTTCCACCCTCAGCTAATGCTGCACTTATGTGATTACAGTGTATTGCTGCAATGTCACTTACTCTACCCATGTCTCCAATTGTCAGCTATTATTTACCAAAATAAATAATTATGTTATTATTAAAAAAAAATTAAAAATTTGTCAAATGTCCACCAATTTTAATGTCATTAATTTAAAATTAAAATTTCATACTTTAACCGGTTGACATGCGTTCGATTTAGTTCCTAAACCCAACTGTCCATATCCATTGCCTCCCCATACGTAAACATCACCTTCGTCACTCAATGCCATTGTATGTGAATAGCCACAAACAACTTTAGCTGTTGATAAAAAATTATAAAAATTATTATTATTATTAATTAAGCTTAAAAAAATTTAATAAAAAAAAATTACCAATTACAATTCCAGTCAGTCCAGTGACTTTTTGAGGACTTAATTGATTAATGTAAGTACCAACTCCTAATTGGCCAACACTGTTATTACCCCATGCATAAACCTCACCGTTATTAGTAACGGCAACACTTGATGTTTGTCCGCATGCTATCTGAATTATTTTTTTACCAGCTAATCCAGAATTTATTTTACGTGGAGTATTTTGATTAGTACTTATACCACTTCCAACTTGTCCGCAAGTATTTTGTCCCCATCCATAAACCTATTAATACAAAAAATTATTATTATTATTATTATTATTATTATTATTATTATCCAATAAATATAACAAATTTATATTTATTTGACATCTAAAAAATTTTTTTACTTTTTTTATAAATCAATTTTAATATAAAAGTATTTTTTTTTAAATTTGCACTCATAATTTTTTTAAAATAATATAGTTATAAAAAAAGATATTGAAATTGAGAAACATATGATATTTTTATAAAATTTTTTAACAAGTAAATTATTACAAGAAAAATTTATTTTATAAATTCCATCTTTAGAAGCTAAAATATTATAAATGCACTTTTTAAAAATAATTTTTTGGAACAAATTAATTTAGCAGATGTTTGATAATTAAAAAAATTTTTTTACAGTCGACTGTTAGCCGTCAAGGTGTACAGACCTATCACGGAATAACGAGTCATTTTATACAGTGTTACCAGTGCCTATACTAAGTGTTATTAGTGCTAACTGTTAAAATTCGAAACTTAAAAAAAAAAAAAAAAAGATCTTTACGGTGCAAAGTTAAGATCCAGTTTCAGTGACTGGAGTCCTGTAAAGGACAAGACAAAACCAAAATGTCCCAAAATAACAGCCAAAGTTCATTGTACCTCAACGCAATCAAAAGCCAACAGTTCCCAACAAAAGATCAAGCTATCGTCATTGACGCATCACCAAAAGCACAAATCCAAGATTATGTAACCAGCCTCGCATCCTACGTTAAACCCGAGCAAATCAAATTCGTCTCCAGAATCTCCAACAACAGAGTATGTGTATACTTTTCGAACCAACAAGTCGCCCAAGAATTCGTAAGCAAACAACAAAAAATCAAGGTAAACAACAGTATCCTACACGTTAGACCCTTAATCACCAAAAACATTAGAGTAGTGTTATCAAACGTATGCCCAATAATCCCTCATGATATCATCGAACAGGAATTCGCCAAGTTGGAAATAAAACAAACGTCAAAAATCACCTTCTTGAAAGTGGGACTCCAAAATCCAGCATTTAACCACATAATGAGCTTTAGAAGGCAAGTTTACATATCGCCCCAAGACAAAGAAAAGCTCCCAGAGTGCATAAAAATCACATTTGACGAAACAACCTACTACATCTATCTATCTACCGACACTCTATCCTGCTTTATCTGCAAAAAAGAAGGTCACTTGGCGAAAAACTGCCAAACTCAAGACAAAACAACTAAACCAGACAAAGACCAGAACAAGAGCCAAAGCGAAGAAACGCTTGAGCTTTGGGCTGACTCACCTCAAGAATCGACATCATCCCAATCTACAATCACACTGACACACTGACAGAAGTGATAAGCTAAGCAACTCACTAACGTTCAAAGCCCCTCCCCTGCCGGATATAACAGGAAACAAAAGGCCACGCACTCCCTCCAGTGTGGTTTCCGATCCCTCTCATGCACACAAACACAAACTGCCTAAAGACACTGGAAGTTCCACTGAATACGATTCATCTGATAGCGAGCTTCCAGAAAAAATCCAAAACAACCGTACAAAAAAGCTAAAAGCACAAGATAAAATACTACAGGAGGACTGGATCTCAATTTCACGAATAATTTCCCAAAACAAAGAGTACCCACTAACCACGCTCCAAATAAAAGACTTCTTCACCAAGTCTTGTAGCAACAAATATCCAGTAAAACTAGCCCTACAATTTACAGACAACCTACCAAGCCTACAAAAAATGTTGACAGACCTTCACCCTCACCTAAGCTCAAGCCTCAAGAACAGAACCACACGAATCACAGGCGTCCTAGAAGAATACTTAACAACAAATACCGAGATGAACGACAACCAAATGGAAACCGAAACACAACAATAAAACCTACCTCCAACAAGCAAAACTCACCCAAAAAATCCACTTCTCAAATTCATTACTAACAACATAGCATCCTCATACTACAATGGAACCTTAACGGTTTTAACGCCAGAAAGGAAAGACTACAGCTTTTAATCACCAAGTACCAACCAGACATCATCTGTCTCCAAGAGACAAACTTCAAAAACCAATACTGTGCGAGTTTAAAAGGTTATACAACATTAAACAAAAATAGAGCCAATGCCCTTCATGCCAGTGGAGGAGTGGCAATCTACATAAAAAAACGGCGTCTCCTCACAATCTGAGTCGCTTGACACTAACCTCGAAGCAGTAGCTACAACGATTAAAACTCCTGAAAAAATCTCTATATGCAACTTATATCTACCTGGTAGTATACAAATAAATAAAAAAGACATAACAAAAATAACCGAGCAACTTCCAACGCCAAACATAATACTTGGAGACTTAAACGGGCATAACTACTTATGGCACTCAAAATCAATCAACGACAGAGGAAGAGTAATAGAAGACTGACTATCAGAAAATGACACAATATAGTTTTACTCAACAACGGCCAACCAACTCACTTCTCAGCTGCCTCAGGTAATCAAAGTATCGTCGACCTCACCTTCGCATCAGCAAACATCGCCACAAAAATTGAATGGAACGCTCTAGACGACCTCCACGATAGCGACCATTACCCAATCCTAATCTCCATACAAGATCAGCAAACCAACTCCACCGAAGCCTACCCAAAAAGATGGACAATCAAAAAAGCAAACTGGTCCCAATACCAAAACGCAATACTCGCAGAAATCTCCAGACTCGAAGCACCAAGTAACAATACATAGTTGAACATCGACACTATCCTAGCCGACTTCAACAACCTAATCACACAGGCAGCAAACGAATCTATCCCTCAAACAAACGGTAAACAACCAAAGAAGCAAGTACCATGGTGGAACCCAGACTGTGACAAAACTCTTAAAGAATCCAAAAAAGCCTACAGAAGCTACAAAAAATTCCCCTCAGAAGAAAATAAAATAAAATACAAAAAACTGAGAGCCAAAGCACGCCAAACACTGAACCAAAGTAAAAAAACCTCTTGGGAAAACTTTGTCTCAACAATTAACACCCACACTCCAGCAGCAGTAGTTT
This sequence comes from Cotesia congregata, assembly GCA_905319865.3. NCBI lineage: Eukaryota > Metazoa > Arthropoda > Insecta > Hymenoptera > Braconidae > Cotesia > Cotesia congregata. Next base: position 7,807,978 of record CAJNRD030001123.1, on the reverse strand, counting down.
GGAAAAAAATCAAAGCCATGAAATCAACCCCTATAACCTCAACAACTTTCCTAGAAAGAACGGACGGTTCCTTCGCTAAAGATGCCAAAGAAATAGCAGACTACCTTGCGGAAACGTTTGCCAGAAATTCTAGTGACCTAAACTACGATCAAGCATTCCTTCAAAACAAAACACTAAACAGAGAAAACACAAAAACTCGGCAAAACTGTAACCTGGATTACATCAATAAGCTCTTCTCACTCAGGGAGCTAGATAAGATTCTTAGCAACTGTGGAGACTCCAGTCCAGGCCCAGACAACATTCCCAACGCACTGATCAAGCATCTACCCGCTCAAGGAAAAGAATATCTTCTACAAATACTCAACTTCATCTGGGAAGAACAAGTCTTCCCAGAACTCTGGAAACAGTCAACTGTGGTCCCAATATTAAAACCAAGCAAAGACAGCTCCAAAGCCAGTAGCTACCGACCAATCTCCCTTACGTGTAACATGTGCAAAATCTTAGAAAAAATCTTAGCAAAAAGGCTAAAATGGAAAATGGAAAAAGAAGGCTGGATTGACAAGCATCAGTTCGGATTCCAAAACTTTAAGTCCACCACCGACTACCTAGCAAGACTAGAAGCGGACGTCTGTGACGCCTTCGTAAACAAACAACACTTAGTAGCAGTATCATTAGACATTGAAAAAGCATTCGAAATGGTATGCAAAGAAAACGTCATCAAAGCACTCGAAGAAGCCAATCTCACCGGTAACAGCCTTGCTTTCATCAAGAATTTCCTGCTCCAACGTACAATCAAAGTCAGGTACAATAACACACTCTCACACCCAGTAGAAACGGTAAACGGAGTACCAACAGGTTCCGTACTAAGTACCATCCTCTTCCTAGTTTCAATCAACCCAATCCTAGAGGCAATTCCTACCCCACTAAAAGCTTACTTATTTGCCGATGACCTAACAATAGTCGGCACAGGAAACAACATTACAGTAACTACCCTGCTGTTCCAATCAGCTCTTGATAACATAAACGCATGGACACAAACATCGGGGTACAAATTCTCAGCACAAAAATCAAATTACATCATATTCTCAAAAAAGAAAATAAATGGTCCATGTAAGCTCTACATAAGAGACCAACAAATAACCAGACGAGAGGAAATCAAGATACTGGGTCTAATTTGGGACAGCAAGCTAACCTGGGCACCACACATTAAACAACTAAAATCTGAATGCCAACGTCGAACAAATATCATTAAAGTACTAGCGTCCACGCACTGGGGATCAGCAGCACAAGTACTAATAAAGACATACAAAGCTCTGATAGAAGCAAAACTTAACTACGGTACAGAAATCTACAGTTCAGCTACAAACTCCAACTTAAAGCTCCTGAACTCGGTCCAAACAACAGCGTTAAGACTAGCGGTAGGAGCCTTCAGATCAAGCCCAACATATTCCATCTTAGCAGAGGCCAACGAAATCCCGTTAAGGCTCAAACGAATGGAACTGGCAATCCGTTTTACCACTAAAACACTTTCAACTGATCCAGACTTTCAAACAAAAAATAGTTACTTAGACACTGAATACCAAAACCACTCCGAGCGAGAATCCAAAGCTACTTGGCACAAACCAACCTAAATCTCCAAAAAACATTCAAAAGGTCACACTACACCCAATTCCTCCTTGGGAAACAGTCGAAATCAGCACGAACTACGATCTCAACGAACGAGAAAAGAAAATCACAGCCTCCAAAACATTCCTGTCACTGTTCCAAGAGATTAAAAACAAACACATTGAATATAAAGATGGCTCCAAAATGGACTCTGAGACAGGCTTCGCTGTCATCAGTGAAAATAGCACAATAGCACACAAACTACCAGACTCCTACTCAATTTTTTCATGCGAACTATACGCAATAATGCGAGCTCTCCAAGAAGGAACACGAACAAACGAGAAGATAGTGATCTACTCCGACTCCAAATCCAGCATACAGGCCATAGAAGACCTGCACTCAACAAACCTCCTAGTGCAACAAATACACCAAACTCTACCACCAAAGCAAAGAAACCAAAGTAGCCATAGTTTGGGTTCCATCCCACCAAGGCATTGAGGGAAATGAGAAAGCAGATGAAGAAGCAAAGAACGCCGCTAGAGCAGACCAGTTGAACCCCAACATTCAGGCGACCTGGGAAGACACCAAGAAATACATTAAATCGGCTGTAAGAAAGCATTGGATTACCTCCTGGAACACGACATACAACTCAGATAACCAAGCAACACTGAGCTATGAGACTAAGACACCACCTCACCACCAACTGACTCGCAGAGATCAATGCACAATAACCAGGCTCAAAATTGGCCATACCAAAGTCACACATGCTCACTTATTTGAAAAATCAAATAGACCGAATTGCGAAAACTGCAACTCCCCACTAAATGTCAAGTACTTATTAATTGACTGCAACCTCTACACCAACCAGAGAAACAAACATCATCTACCAGCTACGCTCCAAGAGATACTCAACACTCCATTAGGCAACCGAAGGCTCTTACAGTTTCTGAAAGACACCAAACTATACGACAAAATTTAAAATAAAAAAGAAAAATCACTTCCATGTATCAAAATACTCTCACATATATGTAATAAACTATTGATGTAGTCGCTCATGACCTCGATGTTCTATAGCGACATTAAATAATTTAATAATAATAATAATAATAATAATAATAATAAAAAATTTTTTTTAGGATTTAAATTACTTAAAAAACCTGTAAAAAAATTTACGTGTGGAAATTTTAAAAAAATAAAAAATGCAATTTTTTAGAGAAATTAATTTAGCAGATGTTTAATAATTAAAAAAATTTTTTTAAGAAATAAATTACTGCAAAAAAGAATTGACATTTAAAAATGAAAATGATTTAATTTACCTCTCCATCTTCAGTCAGTGCCAATGAATGATGGCTACCACAAGCAATTGCAACGATAGGTTTGTCCTCAAAATTAGAAGCAACCTTACTTGGCAATGGATTTTGATTAGATGATCCATTTCCTAGCTCGCAGTAACCATTGTGCCCCCATGAGTAAACTTCTCCTTTATTAGTAAGTGCCAGGACATGAGGTCCCACGCCAAATGCAAATGTCTTGACACCTTTCAGAGTCAGAGCTTCTATTTTTACAGGATACAAAGTGCTGTGAGTGTCACCTGTGCCCAAACACCCTGACGTGTTGCTTCCTAGTGCGTATACTTTACCGTCTTTTGTTACTATCAACACTTCATTGCCAAGTAATCCTTTAATAATAATTTTTTTCTTGTAAAAATTAATTTAGCAGATATTTAATAATTTTTTTAACAAAAAAAAATGACGTAGAAAATTTTTAAAAATAATTTTTTTGAACAAATTTGTTTGATAAAAAAATTAAAAAACGCTCAATTGATTGCTAATTTTAATGTCATTTTTTTTTATTTGTACAAATATCAAAGTTTTTAATTAATTATTGTTATAATTACCAAAAACAAGTATTGTATGAATCTCACTGATAAATTCACGATTAAGCAGACTAAGGATTGGCCAATTTTTTAAATCAACACTTGCCATAATATTTGTCATAATAAAAAAACACAATAAAAAAAAACAAAATTCGGTTTTATAAAACAGTTAGGATTTTTTCACAAAAATTTATTTATTATTTTTAATTTGACATTATTAATCTTAACATTTTTCTAGTTACTTAAACAGATCACAATTTAGTTTTTATAATTATGACAATAAAAATAAAAATATGTTATTAATTATTTGACATTTAGTAAGGAGCACAAATTGATGAATTATTTACGTTGTGAATTGATATATATATATATAGGTTATATATATATATAGGTTATATATATATATAGTACTAATCACTCTGTTGATAATAACAAAATTGGCAAAACTACTGCAATCACTGGTTGGTAAGAATTTTTTTCTAAATTTTTTTGCCGCCAAAAAATTCTTAAAATTATTAAATATCTGCTAAATAAATTTTTATTAAAAATTTTTTTATTACGACACTAAAATCAGCAGATGTTTGAAATTTTTTTCAATTAATTGAATTAAAACTAAACAAACATTTTTTTAAAAATTGCAATTATAATTATTTAAATTTTAAACGTCAAATTTTTATTTTTTTCTATTCGTTTTTTTAATAAAAAAAAATCGTCAGATGTCTGCTAATTTTATTCTCATATTTTATTTATTTTTTTAGCAAAAATTTTACAAATACAATAAATAATTTAAAAAACATTTTTTACATAGAAAAATATTATTAATTAAATTGTTAAAAAAATTTTTCCTACTATTAATAATTAAAATAAACAATTACATTCAATCAGACAGTAATCATAGTCCACAATTTTTTATATAAAAATTGACAATAAATTTTATTTTTTTTGTTTATAATAATAAATACAAAATTTATTATAATAAATAATAACTTAGTAAAAAAGAAAGAATAATTTTTAAAATTAATAAATATCTACACTTTAATAATTGAAGTTTTATTATATCCTAATAAAGCTATCGTCTCGCCATTGGGACTCCATTTGCCATTAATAACTTTCATCCCTCGCGGAGATTCAAATAGTTGCACTTTTTTAATTGGATGCCATTCAACAATTATTGGAGACTCAGAAAAAATTAATAAGCGGGTTTTTGTCGGCTCCCATGCAATTCCTAATTTAAAAAAAAAACAAAAACATAATTAATACTCTTTTAATTTTTATGATACTGAAGTTAGACATTTAAAAATTTTTTTAATAATTAAATTATTACAAAAAAAATTCGAAAATTAAAAAAATAAAAATTGCAATTTTTTTAAAATAATATTTCGGAGCAAATTTATTAATTAAGTAAAATCAAAAAATGTTCAAGTGACTGCAAACTTTAATTTCATATTTATTCGTTATAAAAACTCGAAAAATTTTCAGATTTCAGTATCATTAATTTTTTTTATCTATACTTCTGTACTAATACTATAGAGAGGAAAGATTTGATTGTTTGTTTGCATTTAATAGGCTCCGAAACTACTGAACGGATTTGAAAAATTCTTTCACTGCTGGGAAGCTACACTATCCACGGGGAACATAGGCTATATTATATTTTCAAATTTTTGTTAAATACCCGTGCGAAGCCCGGACGCGCTACTAGTATAATATACATATATATATGTATGAAAAATATATAAAAATGCATATGGGTACTCAAATGAAAGCTCTTGATGAGTGTATCATCGGGATGAGCTTATATCTACAAAAATGTTAATAATTAAAAAATTGCCTTGTATTTTGTGAAATATTGACATTTTTGAAGATATAAGCTCATCCCAATGTTATACTCATCGAGACCTTTCATTTGAGTACCCACATCAATTTTTCATATATTTATATATATTACATATATATATATGTATATATGAAAAATATATAAAAATGCATGTTGGTACTCAAATGAAAGCTCTTGATAAGTGTATCATCGGAATGAGCTTATATCTTTAAAAACTTCAATATTTAAGAAAGTACAGTGCAATTTAACAAAATTCATTATTTAATAAAGCAAAGTTTCAATTTTTTATAGTTTACAAGTCACGGCAGTTACATAGTGACTCCAAGGTTGCTAGTTTAATATAAAAATGATTACCTGATATTGAATTTTTTAATAAAATATTATCAACGCAATCGTCAATCAGATCCCAAATCCAGAGAGTCGAGGGATAAACTTGATGTCTTATCGCCAAATATTTACCACATGGACTAAATGACAGAATATCAATTGCTGCAATAGACACGTCCCAATATTTAGGTTCAATATCTATTGGAATATTTATGGGTCTGTCTAATACTTGCTCCAAAGTATACTTAATATGTTGATCATGTATTAAATTATTCGACAGATAATTAGACCAATCTCTCCTAGTAATATCAATTTCTTTATAAATTTTTCCAAGATAATTATCATCCTCTTTGATTACCGGCTTACAGTGCAATTCATTAATTACGGACCAAGTAACATGATTTATCAATGCAACCGTTTCATTATAACCAGCAATAGCTAATATTTGTCCACTGGGACTCCAAACAACTTGCTCAATTCCTTTAATTGGTTTCTCAATTGTGTCACTGCAAGGTAAATTATTTCCTTCGACATTAAATACGCCGATGTGTGTATCTGTTGTCATTGAGTATATTAGTATTCGGGATTTTCCAATTATTGAACACCAAATAGCCAATAACTCTCCATTGGGTGACCATGATACCCCGTCAATGCTGAATAATTTATCGCAGATCAATCTCTGTAATAAATAAAAATAAAAATTCAATTTTTTCCGAGAGTTAAGCTTAGAAAATAATTACAATAGTATTTATGATGCTAAAATTGACATTAGAAATTTTTTTTTATAATTTTTTACCAATTTAATTTTTATGAAAAAAATTTAATAAAAAATTTTCAAGTGTGAAAATTAAAAAAAAAATATAAGGGGAGATTTTTAAAAGTATTTTTTATTCAATATTTTTAAATTATTGACGTTAGAAAATTTTTTTTTAATTTTAGAGCAATTAAATTATTAAAAAAAAAAAAATTTAATAAAAAAATTCCAAATGTGAAAATTAAAAAAGAAATATGGGAGGGGGATTTTTAAAAGTATTTTTTATTAATTTAAAGACTTTTAAATTATTGACATTAGAAATTTTTTTTAAATTTTATAGAGCAATCAAATTATTAAAAAAAAAAATTTAATAAAAAAATTCATGACATTTAAGTTAGCAGACACTAGAGAATTTTTTAATTTTTTTTATCAAAAAAATTTGTTCCAAAAAATTATTTTTAAAAAATTGCATTTTTAATTTTTTAAAATTTTTACATGTCAATTTTTTTTTTGCCATAATTTATTTGTTAAAAAAAAGTTCTAAAAATTATTAAATATCTGCTAAATTTATTATAAAAAATTCCAAATGTGAAAATTAAAAAAACATTGTAATTGAAAATTTTTCAAGTTTTTTTTTTTATAATAATTGATTTGTTACAAAAATAAAAAAAAAAATTGACAGTTGTCAGCTAACTTCAGTATAATTATTATTTATATTGTTATTATGATTGATTTGTACCAAGAACTAAAAAAATTAAAAAATTGACAGATGTCAGCTAACTTCACTATACTGAATTTAAAATATTTTTTAGGTTATAAATACACAACCCAAGTTTACACTATTTACACGTGATTTTCATAAAACAAACCTTAAATTAAATTAAAAAAAAAAATATTTAATTTAATAAATAAAAATGAAAGTAACAACGAATTATATATCATGTGCGTCAAATTGTCAACCTCGTGCAATAGATTGGTGCCGAAATAATAACATAATTTGTTACGCGAGTTCCAATTCCGTTGTAATATACGACCCCGATTATTTAGAAACTGGCCGAGTAATTGACAAACTTGAGAAGCATGAGAGTCAAGTTAAAGTAGTTGAGTGGATCTATGAAAATAATAGTGATGATTGCTCAGCACCTAAAATTTTATCAGCTTCACTGGACGGTAAAATAATAATCTGGAGGGAATCTGTCACCAAACATTACAAGCCAAATATTATCGTTTCCTTAGACAGTGATTTGTCAACAGCACACGCAGCTTATTGGCCTAATCCTGATTCCTCAACAAGTAAGAAAAATAATTTATTGATAGCCGGATCATCATTTAAAGGCGAGTTTAAAATATGGTACCATCAATCATTGACTTTCCTTCACCAGGAATTGGATTTAAAAAAAAAAATTCCAAACGAAATAAAAATCTCATCATTGCCAGGTGAAAAATCAATTCCAGTGATAATAATGTGTCTTGATGACGCAACAATTCATCTTTACACTTGTAATCCCAGTTCGCTCAATAAAAATAGCCCGGAATTAAATTTCAATCATACAATTGAGTTACGCGGCCATCAAGACTGGATCCAGTGTCTTGATATTGTCAAATATAATTCCAATGAAGCTTTTATGGCCAGTGGGTCTCAAGACGGCACCATAAGACTCTGGAAAATCTCATCAATCCCCCCAGAAGCTGTTGATGAAGAGCAGCGGTATCAATTCAAGGTAGATGATGATAATTTTGATATTTCTTTAGAGTCAGTGCTCACTGGACATGATCACTGGGTCAACGGAGTCCACTGGTCGCCTGACAATAAAAATCCTTTGAAACTACTCTCAAGCGGGTTGGACCAAACGATTATCATTTGGGAGCCGAGTCCGAGTGGTGTTTGGGTTGAAACAGTTAAACTGGGCAAAGTCGGTGGTAACTCTCTAGGTTTTTACGGGTGCAAATTTAACTCCGACGGGTCTTCAGTACTAGCCCAGGGGTACCAAGGTACCTTCCACTTGTGGAGATACAATGAAGAAATTAAAAAATGGTACCCACGTTCGGGACCAACCGGACACTTCAGCGAAGTGACTGACTTGCATTGGGAACCACGGGGGAAGTATTTGCTAACTACAAGCTTGGACCAGACGACAAGAATTCACGTACCATGGCCTTGTAAAAAATCATCATCAATGACACTAAATTGGCATGAAATTGCACGCCCACAAATTCACGGGTATGATATTAATTGTTTAACAATATTAAACTCGACAATGTTCTGCTCTGGCGCTGATGAGAAAGTCATACGGGTTTTTAAAGCACCAGCTGGATTTTCTGAAGCTCTGACTGCTGAAGATTGGAGCAAGGCGTTGAATATGACTGATTCAAGCGCTTCAGTTCCAGCATTGGGACTGACTAATAAAACCAGCCAGGAGCAACATCAGTATTTAAATACTTCTGATATTAATGAGCTTGATAATAATGATGGTAATTTTATTAAAAGACCACCGACTGAAGAAGAAATAATAAGATACACCTTGTGGCCCGAGTTGGAAAAATTGTACGGGCATGGGTATGAATTATTTTCAATAGCAGCTCGCAGTGATGGAAAATTGATAGCGACTGGTTGTAAGTCGACGTCGCCTGAACACTCGGCTATCATTTTATGGAGCACCGAGACCTGGGCACAAATAGGTAAGCTGATGAGTCATCGGCTTACTGTGACACAGCTTGAATTTTCTCCCGATGGAAAATATTTACTATCGGTGTCGCGGGACAGACGCTGGAGTCTTTTCGAAGCTGATTCATCGGGTGATAATTTAAGTTATAATTTAGTAGCTTGTTCACCAGCTAAATCACTTCACACGAGGATTATTTGGTGCTGCAGCTGGAGTCATGACTCTAAATACTTTGCGACCGGGTCACGTGATGGTAAAGTTGGACTTTGGAAAGTTGATCAACTTGGAAATAATCAAAATATTTTACCCGTTGAATCATTAGAATTTCCGGATGCTTCTGTAACCGCTCTAGATTTTTACAATGATTTTATTAATGATTCCTATGTCTTGGCTATTGGTTGTGAGGATGGTACCATTCAATTGCAGACAATACCACAACAATTTTTCGATCGTAAGATGTATAATATAGAGAGTGAATGGGTTTGTTGGATAAAACTTGATAATACAGAAGCTCATCATAAAACTGTTAAAAGATTAGCATTTAGACCGACGATTAAAAATAATAATTGCGATATTGAATTAGCAAGTTGTGGAGCTGACAAAGCTGTCAAAATTTATAATTTTCATTTATTGTAATTAAAATTTTTTATTCTTTTAAATAAATTAATAAATATTTACTTACGCGTGATAATTTCCAGTCCTTTGATTTATATATTTCTATTTTATCTGTTTTATCTGTTGTTAAAATAATTGCTAAGCATTCTGTTTTGTTATTTATGGCCAAGAATTTTGCTGATGATTTAATATTCCAGATGTGGGTTATTGTTTGCTCGGTCAGTGTTATTATTGACAGATAAATCTATTAACAGAATAAATAAAAATTTTTTATTTTTCTTTAAAAACAAATTAGGTCTAGAAAATTATTTTTAAAAAATTGTATTGATTATTTTTTTGAGCTTCTAAAAATTGAATTTTTAAAATAAATTTTTCTTGTTATGATTTATTAAAAAAATTCAGATATCATAAAAATTAAAATATCAGTTAATTGCATTACTTAAAAAAAAAAAAATAAATAAATATAAATTAATTATACTTACATTTAAATCAGAAATAATAATTATTGATTTACAATCAGGTCCCCAAATAACTTTTTCTATTCCTCCACTTCCTTCAGTGTACTTAAAATTAAATTCTTTGCGTTTTATTGTAAATATTTGTATAACTCCTTTTTTTAAATTTGTACAGAGAATATACTGATCATTTGGACACCACTCGATACTCTGAAAATATAATTATATTAATTAAAAATGTAAAATATATAATTGTTTATTTTTACAATTATGTATAACCTCAATTGGATCTGTCAAATCAAGCAATAAATAATCTTGCAATGTTTTTGCGTGTTTTATAATCAACTCATTTTGTAAAACAGTTGCTAAATATTTACCCGAAGGTGAATATTCACATAAATTTTTATTTATACGAAACATTATTGTTTACAAAGCGTAAGTCTTGTTTATTTTTGTGAACATTAGTAAACATGTGTAAAACAGAACCGGGCACATTTGAACGTTTGTTAAAAAAAAACACTTGACACTTTCTATAATATCATCAACAACTAAAAAAGTTCCGTCATCATAAGTCATTTAAAATTAAAAACTCACTTATTAAAGAATAATTTTTCATTGATATATTTTTATTAGGATTAAAATACTTACTTTAATAAAACTTATTATTTAAAAATGATACTGAAGTCAGCTGACAGCTGTCAATTTTTTTTTATTTTTATAACAAATCAATTATAATATTTATAATAAAAAAAAAATGCTTTTTATTATCGACAGATATTATAATTTTTTTAATTTTATAGCAATGAAATTATGATGAAAAAAATTTAATAAAAAAATTCCACACGTGAAAATTAAAAAAAAATATATTAGTGGAAATTTTTGAAAGTATTTTTATTATTATTAATAATTTATTATAAGAATTTTAAAAATTGACAGCTGTCATCTAACTTCAATATCATTTTTAGGTAGATTTCATAGAAATCAATCTTTTGCATTGGTCCTCATGTCGGAATTTACTCGGAATTTTGTTGTAATATCACTTAACTAGTCGAGTAAAGCTCAAAAATAACGTTAGTTAAAAAATTTATATATATGTATGTAATATAACGCACGCGGGATGTTGCCGCGATTGTGTCTACAGTTCTTGACGGATCTAGATGAAATTTGTTACACATATTCTTTGGATAATAACCTTGAATGAGTTCGAAGATGAGCGAAATCCATCGATAAGTTTAGAAATGGCAGCTCTTCAAAATTATCAAAATAGTGAAAATCACGTTTTTGGTGACTCTATTGATGTATAACTTTTGATTGAAAAGAGATGGATAATTTTTAATAAATTCATGTGAAAGGTCATGAAATTACCTTCAATTTGCCGTATATAACATTGACATTTTGACCATTTTTAATTATTTTATCGAAGTTAAAAGTTCTATTGAACCATTTTCAAGCAATGAGTAGTGCAATCGACTTATGAATGTTATTCTGTCGAGAATTCATAACAGATCCCAATGAAATTTAGTATACAAATTCATTTGACAATTAGCTTGCATGAGCCTTAAAATGACCGAAATCCTTCGATTAGTTCAGAAATAGTAGCTCTTCAAAATGATCAAAATAGGAGAAATTTGTAACAAAAACTTTTAAAATTGACAGCTGTCAGCTAACTTCACGATATTAATTTTTTTCAATGACATTAAAGTAAGCTGTCACTTGATAATTTTTTTATTTTTTTTTAATAAATAAATTTACTCCAAAAAATTATTTTTAAAAATTTCTACATGTCAATTTTTTGTTCTAATTTTTTTTTTTGTTAAAAAAATTCTAAAAATTATTGAATATCTCTAAATTGATTTTCAGTTTTTTTAATAATAATTTAATTGTTATAAAATTATAGAAGTTAACTTCAGTGTCTTGTTTTTAAAAAACTAAAAAACATTACTAGTGGCGCGATCTCTAAATTTTTTTTCAAGTGACACATTTGCCACCGCGCATCGCGCATTGGAACACCTCCCTTTACATTACCTTAGCTTAAACTGTTAAACTGTTAAGCTGGCTGCTGACGTCACAGCCGTCAGAAATTCAACATGAAAACGGGAGCAGATACTAGTCAGCTGACCTGAGTCTTGTGATAACTGAACGGACTGGTAAGGCTCGCCCCAGCTTCAGCTTGCCTTTGCTTGGTTGAGTGTTGGATTATACGTGTGTCAGCAGTAGTACTACTGTCCTATCTCTGTAAGTTGTTTTTTTTTTATTTCATTTTTTAACAATATTACAAATAACAAAATTTAAATAAATTTACATCTATTTTATTAATATCATAACAATCATAATCAAACAAGTTATTATAAAAATAAATAATAAATTTATTTAAGTATTAATAAATATTTGCGGCTATTGATCGTCTACGCCATAGCCCGTCTCATACAATTATCTTTTATTATTTTTAATTGAACACCCGCCAATTGTTAATTAATTCAAAATTATTTTTTAATAGGTTTTTAATTGAATAATTATTTCCAAATTGTATTTAATACTATTACAATAAAATATATTAATTATAATTTTATATATATTTTTAGTGGTATGATATATTATTTTATTGAGACACTCGCGCACTGGCTGGGCTACGCCTACATTTCGAATTGCTCACGTGAATCCACAAGTACATGTTCATTTCTAACATATTACTGAAGGACATTGTTAAAAAAAAATTATTTTGGTTTTTATTTTGAAATTTTTTCTTTTTATTATTATTATTAAGTTACTTAATTATTGAAATAAAAATAATTTATTGGAGTTTTTTATAGTTACAAATATTGTGTCAAAATTAAATTTATCTTCAAGTGATTTATTATTATCATTATTATTTATTTTTAAAATTTATTTACAGATAAAAGGAAAAACTAAAACAAAAACAATCAACAATGACATCTTTACCAAAAATAGTAAACGAGCATCGTGAGGGGAAGTTTGGATATGTATACGCAGTATCTGGACCTGGTAATTATTAAATTTTTGTCGCTATTTTAAAATAACTCAAATTTTTAATATTACGGCGAAAATATTGATCCTCTAAAAAAATTTTGGTAAATATTTACAAGTGGGGTCAAGCATTTTAATCTTGATTTTTTTGAACGAAATTTTTATTTGATTTTATTGATATATTTTTTTTTTAAAAATACATAAAAAAAATTTACACAATTTTAACAAATTTTCAAAAAAATGTATAAATTTTTTAGAAAATTGTGATATTCAACTTTTTTTTTTTAATTGTTCGTTTTTTTATGTACTTTTCAAAAAAAAATATAAATCAAAAATATCAAAAAAAGATAAAATAGAAATTTTATCCAAAAACATGAGCCAAAATTTTTTCCAACTTTTGAAGGCAAAAAAGTTATCGAAATCTTTATATTTTTTTCTTTCACGACATTTTTTTTATAAATCCGTCGTAAAAACAAGCAGAATAAAAAAAATTTTTTAAATGTTAATTTTTCTCCTAGTTATGGCTCAAAGTAGGTTTGACGCCACTTGTAAAAAAATTACCAAAATTTTTCAAACAAAAGTTGTTCAAAATTTAATTTTATAAAAAAAAAATGTATCTTATGATTTTTTATAAAAATCAATATTTTCGCTGCAATTCCAAAATTAAAATTTATAAGAAAAGTTTAAAATTTTGTGATAATTATAAATCTTAATTATGAAATTACAGTGAAATTATTGATTCTAAAGAAAAAACATAAGAGACAATTTTTTTTTTTTACAACATTAAATTTGAAACAACTTTTGTTTGAAAAATTTTTATAGGACCAATATTTTTGCCATAATATAAAAAATTTGAACTGTTCTTTTGAATTTGCGGTAAAAATCTTTTAAAAATAATTTATTAATAAAAATAAAAAAATTTCAGTCGTTACGGCGGAGAGAATGTCCGGATCAGCTATGTACGAACTGGTCCGTGTTGGTTATTACGAGCTAGTAGGAGAAATCATTCGTTTAGAGGGTGATATGGCGACTATTCAAGTATACGAAGAGACATCAGGAGTAACAGTGGGTGATCCAGTTCTCCGAACTGGTAAGCCCTTGTCAGTCGAACTGGGTCCAGGTATTCTTGGCAGTATTTTTGACGGTATCCAGCGTCCACTAAAAGACATTCACGAGCTGTCTGGATCTATTTACATCCCTAAGGGTGTTAATATACCATCGCTATCTCGTACCGCGTCTTGGGAGTTCAATCCTTTGAATATTAAAACCGGTAGCCATATGACTGGTGGTGATTTGTACGGAATTGTTCATGAAAATACTCTTGTTAAACATAAAATGATTTTACCACCCAAGAGCAAGGGAACAGTTACTTATATCGCACCAGCTGGTAATTACACTGTTGATGATGTTATTTTAGAAACTGAATTTGATGGTGAAAGAAATAAATTCACTATGTTGCAGGTAATTTATTTTATATTTTTTAATAAAATTTATTATTGGGACATTAGATAATTTTTAGAAATTTTTTCAATTAATAAATTATAACAAGAAAAATTTATTTAATAAATTTCATCTTAAAAATATTTAAAAAAATTTTATATTATTAAAATATAAATAAAATGGATTTTTATGATTAAATTTGGTATCATTGTGAAAGTCTTGATTTGAATTTCTGCATTTTCAAGGTTTCATATTATTCTCACCAATAGTCAATTTATGATGATAAGTATTTAGGCTGCGTTCGAAAATGCTCTATCTCAAGATACATAATAAAGAAATGGCCATGTTTTTTGTGAAATATTGACATTTTTCACGATATAAGCTCATTCCGACATTACACTCATCGAGACCTTTCATTTGAGTACCCACATCAATTTTTCATATATTTTATATATTTATATATATTATATACATGTATATATGAAAATGCATGTGGGTACTCAAATGAAAGCTGTTGATGAGTGTAACATCGGGATGAGCTTATATCTTTAAAAACGTCAATATTTAAAAAAAAGTTATTATTTAATAAAGCAATATTTTATTCATTTTTTATAGTTTACAAGTCACATAGTGACTAATTAAATTTGTTATACATAATTTATTAATAAAAAAATTCTCTAATGCTAATTTAAATTTAATTAATAATAAAAAGTAATTTTTTTAATAATTAATTATCAGGTTTGGCCAGTACGTCAACCAAGACCAGTAACTGAAAAATTACCAGCAAACCATCCACTTCTAACTGGACAACGAGTATTGGATTCTCTGTTCCCATGTGTACAAGGAGGAACAACAGCCATACCTGGTGCTTTTGGTTGTGGTAAAACTGTAATTTCCCAAGCTCTGTCAAAGTACTCAAACTCTGACGTAATTATTTACGTCGGTTGTGGAGAACGTGGTAACGAAATGTCCGAAGTACTGCGTGATTTCCCAGAGTTGACAGTTGAAATTGACGGTGTTACCGAATCAATCATGAAGCGTACTGCACTGGTCGCAAATACATCAAACATGCCTGTAGCTGCTCGTGAAGCTTCTATTTACACGGGTATTACTTTATCAGAGTATTTCCGTGATATGGGTTACAACGTTTCCATGATGGCGGATTCAACTTCTCGTTGGGCCGAAGCTTTGAGAGAAATTTCAGGACGTCTCGCTGAAATGCCTGCTGACTCTGGTTACCCAGCTTACTTGGGAGCGCGTCTTGCCAGTTTCTATGAACGTGCTGGAAGGTAACTATATTGATTTTTATTTCATTTTTAATTTATTAATAATTATTAATTTATTTTTAGAGTTAAATGTCTTGGTAATCCTGACCGTGAAGGATCCGTAAGTATTGTTGGTGCAGTATCACCACCTGGAGGTGACTTCTCAGACCCTGTTACCAGTGCAACACTGGGTATCGTCCAGGTGTTCTGGGGTCTTGACAAAAAATTAGCACAGCGCAAACATTTCCCATCTATCAATTGGTTAATTTCGTACAGTAAATATTTGCGTGCTCTTGACGATTTTTACGATAAAAATTTCCAAGAATTCGTCCCACTGCGTACTAAAGTAAAAGAAATTCTTCAAGAGGAAGAAGATCTTTCTGAAATTGTACAGTTAGTTGGTAAAGCTTCACTTGCTGAAACTGATAAAATTACATTGGAAGTTGCTAAATTGTTGAAAGATGATTTCTTACAACAAAACAGGTATAAATTTTTTTCATCATTTATTCATAAATTATAATAATTAAGATGTTAATTAATTTTATGTTGTTTTTTAGTTATTCACCATACGATCGTTTCTGTCCATTTTATAAAACAGTGGGCATGTTACGTAACATGATTGCATTTTATGATATGGCTAGACATGCTGTTGAATCTACAGCTCAATCTGATAATAAAATTACATGGAATGTTATACGTGATAGTATGGGAAATATATTATATCAATTAAGTTCTATGAAATTCAAGGTAATTATTTATTTATTATTATTATTTTTTTTATACTGTTTTAATCCAATGAATGATTTGAGAAAAAAATTTTTTTGTATCTTTAATATTTTATTTTAAATTTTTATTAATAATAATAATAATAATAAAATTTTTAAACACAAGTTATTATTATTATCTTGTTATTAAGAGAATAAGAAAAATTTTGTGTCCAGGATAATCATATGATAAAATCGGTTATTTTAGTGAGATTTAGTATGATTGTAAAGGTCTTAATTTGAATTTGTGCCTTTTCAAGGTTTCATATCATTCTCACCGATAGTCAATTTATTATGATAAGTATTGAGGCGACATTCAAAAATTCTTTATCTCTAGATATATAATTAACAAATGACCTTATATCTTGTCAACGATTTTTAACTATTGACATTTTTAAAGATATAAGCTCATCCCGATGTTACACTCATCGAGACCTTTCATTTGAGTACCCACATCAATTTTTCATACATTTATATATATTCTATATATGTATATATGAAAAATATATCAAAATGCATGTGGGTACTCAAATGAAAGCCCTTGATGAGTGTAACATCGGGATGAGCTTATATCTTTAAAATCGTCAATAGTTGAGAAACTATAGTGCAATTTAAGATAATTAAGAAACTACCTTGTATCTTGTGAACCATTGACATTTTTAAAGGTATAAGCTCATCCCGATGTTACATTCTTCAAGACCTTTCATTTGAGTACCCACATCAATTTTTCATATATTTTATATATTTATATATATGTATATATGAAAAATATATGAAAATGTATGTGGGTACCCGAATGAAAGCTCTTGATGAGTGTAGCATCGAGATGAGCTTATTTCTTTGAAAACGTCAATAGTTAAAAAAATACAGTGCAATTTAAAAAAAGTTATTATTTAATGAAGCAAATTTTATTTATTTATATTTCACAAGTCACAGCAGTCACATAGTGACTGCAAGGTTGCTAGTTATTATTATTATTATTATTATTTTTATACTTTTTTTATCCAAAAAAATTTTTTCGAATCTTTGATATTTTACTTATAATTAAATTCCAAATTTTTAGTAATAATGATAATAAAAATATTTTTTCATTTTAATAGGATCCAGTCAAAGATGGTGAGGCTAAAATTAGATCAGATTTTGATCAATTGTATGAAGATATTCAACAAGCTTTCAGAAATTTGGAAGATTAAATCAATCCATATACAAATTAATATTAAAAAAAAAAAAGAAAAAAAAATATATATATATATATATAATATTTAATTATAATAAAAACAAACAATAAGAAAAGTAAATAGAGTAAAAGTGAGGTTTTATCTATTTTAGATATTTTCATTAAAGTTTTAATAGATCATTTATTTTTCTTCACTAACGAACAAAGAATAAAAATTTTTTTGGTAATTTTAATTAATTAAAAAAAAATTTGAATGATTCTTTTCATAAACAATTTTTTGTTTCTTCTTTAATAGATATAGTCTCACTTGTATACGATTACTACAATTAGGTATTATTTAAATGTGTTTAAAATACCAGTTGTTTAAGGTCGTTCCAACGAACCGGCACACATTAATTATTATTTATAATAAAAATAATAAACATATTGTTTATTAAAAATAATACTAATATTAAATTGCATTCCGGATATTTTAATAACGTGTATAGATTAAAATTAATTTTTAAATTATAGATTTAAATAAAATATTGATCAACGATTCCACCTAATGCCTCGATTATGAAACAATTATTTATACATCCTTGTATATAATTACAATAATTGAAAGTAAATTTTTTAGAGGCAAAAATTTTTTTCATTTTTTTTTTTTTTTTTTTTTTTCAATTTTTTAATAGATATTAATCGAGACAATAAATAAATAATGAAGGTGGAACGTCCTTAAAAGCACGATGAGCTGGTAATGATGTGCAAACAATTAAAATTGAATATCAGGCTTGAAAAAAAAAAAAAAAAATCAACTTTAATTAAATTTCATTACTGGAAAATTAATTGTTATTAATATTAATAGTTGTCAAGTTTTATCGATGAGCAAAAATGTATAAAAATAATTGTTAATAATTTTTTTTTGGGATTTGAATCCACAAAAAATTAAATGAGAGTTTTAAAAAATAATAATGTATGATAAAAAATTTTTGAGCAGCTTTCCATATAAAATTTATTAAAAATAAAGTATTAGCTATTGTATCATATTATGTTAACATGATAGAATTTAAATAAATATAGAGCGAATTATAATAATGATAATTGATGGAAAGATTTAATTTTAGATGTTAAATAAATAAAAATTTATTTAATTATTAAAATACTATATAATAACAATAATTACGTTGATATGTTATAATATATAATAAATAACGTTTTAAAAGTATGAGGTGTGCTGGTTTTTGTCATCTATTAATTATTATATCTAGTTAATTGAGTTTACCAGCGCTTGTATTAATTTCATTGTACGATATGTAAAAAAAATTCAATGAAATATAAAAAAATTAATTGTGCTATTTATAAGTTTAATTAAAGGATTAAAAAAAATAGTATTATTCATTTTTTTTATTTTTTTAATAATAATATAACAATAACCCCGCGGTATATACATTAACGATATATTACATTTCTATATAATATGATTGCATAATTTTTTTCATACAGCCATTATTAATAATTTGTCTTTCACTCCGTTTATTTTAAATTTTACATGGGGTAAAATGAACTTGTATTATTTTTATTTAAAAAAGTAATAATTTTGTTTTTTCAGAATAT
Source organism: Cotesia congregata (assembly GCA_905319865.3). Lineage (NCBI taxonomy): Eukaryota > Metazoa > Arthropoda > Insecta > Hymenoptera > Braconidae > Cotesia > Cotesia congregata. The sequence goes on along the minus strand of CAJNRD030001123.1, from coordinate 7,788,622 downwards.
TGAATTTAAAAAATTAATATTTTTAAATAATCAGAATTATAATATTTTTCTTAGTAATTTTTTTTTAGATAAATTATAGTTATGTTTTATTTTAGTCTGAGATTTTTTTCATTTTTTATTTATTTAATAATTGACTAAATAATGCATTGGCTTAAGATAGTAAATTATTCTTTTTTTCAATAATATAAGTTCATCATTTTTATTATCATTACTAGGCCCAGGATTTTTGCTTTAATTTCAAAATAGCAATTCATAATTATTTGTGTTAAATTTTTGATAAAAATTTAAATAAAATTTTTCAAATAAAAATTGTTCAAAATTTAATAAAAAAAAAAAAAAAGTCAATTTTTTCTTAGGACCAATAAGCCGTAATTTCAAAATTAAAATTTTCATAGTAAAATATTTAAATATTTTACTATGAATCTTAATTTTGAAATTACGTATAAAAAATTCATGAGACATTTTTTTTATAAAATTAAATTTTCTACAACTTTTGGTTGAAAACTTTTTTACTCAAACCAATATTTTCGCCGTAATAATAAATATTTAAGCGATTAATTTTTAAATAAAGGCAAAAATCTTGGCCCCAATCATCACCCATGTAGAATTAAATGTAACTGATAAATTCAACTTATCGACTTTTAGATAACAAATCGTATTATGGCGTCTAAAGATAAATATTTATATTTACAATTTAAATAATAAGGTGATTAAAATCAGTAACAAAGAAATAGAGAGATACACTTTGAGAGAGAATCGACAAAAAAATAATATTAAATAAAAAAAAATCCAAAATAGTAATATAAATGATTAATTATCAGTTAACATTGACTGATTACTATTAAATTAACTGTAAGCTAATTAATGTTAGATACTACAACATTAACTTTGCGTAATTGATCATTTTCACGTTGCAATCTTTGTACATGCTGTTTTAGTGCCGTAACTTCTTGCCGCAATTTTTCATTGTCACGTAAACATTGTCCTAGGCCTTGATTCGCTGCACGTAATTCTGTGATATATTCGCACGCTTTTGCCAATATTCCACCCTTACTCTAAAAAATATATATAAACGTTAATAATAATGATTAAATTAATACTAATTTAATCTTATCATTTTGATATTTTTATCTCTATTACTTCTGAGATAATTGAATTAATTTGTCTACCCTCTGTCCGGTTAAATTTTTTCGTATGTATTTTAGTAATCATTTCCGGTTCTTATATTTTTTTTCTTCCTAATTTATCAACGCTAAAAAAAAGTAATATAAAAAAAATGACAAACAAAAATTTTTTTATAATTTCTTAGCAATTAAAAAAATTTAATAATTTTTTTTATTGAATAAATTATCACAAAAAAATTAAAAGAAAAAATTTCACAAGTTTAAAATTTGAAAAATTATCCTCGCAATTTGTTTTACTTGTTTAAAAAATAAAAAATTGTTAAACGTCGGCTACTTTTAGTATCATTAAAAAAAAGTATTGCATACTTTTTATAAAATCAATATTAATGTTAATACTTATATTTAAGTAATCATTTCCGGTTTTTATATTTTGTTTTCTAATTTATCAACGCTAAAAAAATAAGACGAAATTTTTTATATAATTTTTTAGCAATGATTTTAATAAAAAAAATTCCACATGTGAAAATTAAAAAAATTCTTAGTGAATATTTTTAGAAACTGTTTTTTTTATTATTAAAATTCAAAAAATTAACAGTTGTCAGCTAATTTTAGTAATAAAAATTAAATTAACCGACACCTGAAAATTTTAATAATTTTTTTTATCGAATAAATTAATACAAAAAAATTAAAAGAAAAAATTTCACAAGTTGAAAAATTTGAAAAATTATCCGTGCAATTTTTTTTAAGTATTTTTTGCTTGTTTAAAAAAACAAAAAATTGTTAAACGTCGGCTAATTTTAGTATCATTAAAAAAAAAAAAAAAGTATTGCATACTTTGTATAAAATCAATATTAATGTTAATTGATGCAATTCTTGAATAATTTATCTTTAAATAAGAATATTAATTAAACAAAGTCAAAGAGTCAAAACTGTACTGATAAAAAAATAGAATAAAATTACCTGTGTTTCATAATTAGTTTTTCCCTCACTGCTACTTCCATTGCCATTACTCGTACCCGAATTATTGCTACAGTCAGGTATAATTTTACCTAGTTTAGCAATCCAATTATTTATTTTATCTCTTCGTCTACGTTCAACTTCATTATGAGTTGCTCTTCTTTTATCATCACGCTAACAATTAATAAAATAAATAATGAAAATTAATTTAGCAGATATTTGATAATTTTTAAAATTTTTTAAAAATAATTTTTCGGAACAAATTTATTTGTCAAAAAAAGCTAAAAAATAATCAAGTGACTGCTAACTTTAATGTTATAAATAAATAACAAAAATAAACCAAAAAAAATATTAATAAAATAAATATTTATACCTTTTTTAGACCAGGTGTATTATTTCTCGGTGTTTCAATTTGTAATGTCGTTGTGCGTGGAGCAAGTGACCGAGAAGTTTGTGAAGTTGTAAATACCTCATTAGTACCACCGACAATATAAAATTGTCCATTAATAGGAGACGTCAACACTTGAACAGAATTATTCCCATGCTGCTGTACTGGTAATTCAATTTCGTTGCTAACCGAATTACCATTAACTTGTACAACCCGATAAGCTAGTGCTTCTTGATAGCGTAATCCATCATCGGGTACTCCGTCCCCTGATAGAGGATCATATGCTTCATCAGCGATAGAAAAATTTACATTTTTCATAATTATTATTACTTTACAACTTATATCTATTTTCTATAATTATTAATAAATAAAATTAAGACTCACAATCACAATCGACTATTTCAGCTTCTTCAATAACAATACTCGTTTCATTTTCATCCTTTGGATTGCCACTGTAAATTAAATAATAATAATAATAATAACAACAAAAATTAATGAAAAATTATTATACACTTCAATGAATAAAAAAAATTTTTTTTTTTTTGTACCTAGTGTCGGTAGTAATAATTTTAATGAGTTAATAATTTAAAAGTTTGTTAAAATAAATAAAAAAAAATAACTAATTAAGTGCGCACTGTACACAGATGACCTTGAAGCGAATAACGATACGATTGTTGAAACTATAAATGCTATTGGAGAAATAAAAAAATAATAAAATAATAATATGCTTCTAGGTTACCTGACGTCTTGTGGATCAAGATGACTGTCAAGAATGTCCATTATTTTTTAGCTAAAAAACGTTTGAATTTGTCGAAATTCACGTGAGCTGGTCACGGGACACGGCAACGAGGTCATGTGGTGCACAAGATGTCGGAATGCTCAGCGCGCGCATATGTTATCTTTTATTTTTTATCACTTTTATTCTTTTTTAGTTTTCTCGCTCTTGGTTCTTTAGCTGACTTGTGCTTACATCATCATCAACATCATTACATCCGCGAATTTTGTGTAAATCACTTGTATGTTTGTGCATATGTGTGTTAATTTTTATCTGTGTTGGTGAGCTCGTTAATTTTAATAATTATTTATAATTTATCTTCCTAAAGCTAGAGGGCGGCACTTGGATTTGTCGACTTATAAAATTTATCCGAACAGAAATGTAGCCAATGTAATAATTGTAAAGGAATTCAAAAAGTAACTTGCTCTTTAACAAGTTATATACATTTAATACTTTATACATAACACTTAATATATGTCAAATAATAGTAAATTTTATATAATAAAATACACACATTAAAACATTTAAATATCATATTTATGAAAAAAATTAAACTGTAACCCATGAAACATTACAAAAGAACGACAATTGATCTGTCTTCCAAGTCTTCTATAAGTCATAAGTAAGAAATTAGTTGTCGGTAAGGTAAATTTTTTTAGGTAACTGGCGGTGGAGGAAATTTAAATTATATAATCTAAATTCAAACACAACCTTTTTATTCTAAATAAGAATAATTCTTCTTGAAAATATTTATTGTTTTTATTTATTAAAACAAAAAATCGCTTATTTAATGGGAAATTATTTATTTTTCTTTATAAAGTAATTTTTTGTTAATTATATAAAATATTAAAATCAAACTGTTTTTTATTTTTTTCAACTTAAACTATTATTTATTTATACACTTTCTCAAAATTTATCGATATTAAAAAAACAAAAACATCTTTTTTTTTTTATGATATCTAAATGTTTTAATGTGTGTATTTTATTATATAGAATTTACTATTATTTGACATACATTAAGTGTTATGTATGAAGTATTAAATGTATATAACTTGTTAGAGAGCAAGTTACTTTTTGAATTTCTTTACAATTATTACATTGGCTACATTTCCGTTCGGATCACTCAGATGACCCCATTTCGGGAGAAATAGTTTTAAATTCAAATAAACAAAATGGAAGATATTTACATACCTGTCAGCTGACAATTGTCAATTTTTTTTTATTTTGATAACAAATAAATTACAATAAAAAAATGCTTCTAAAAATTTATACTTATAATTTTTTCAATTTTCACATGTGGATTTTTTTTTTAATAATTCCATTGATATAAAATCATAAAAAATTTTCTTGTCTATTAACTTTATTGTTATCTTGATATATAAAAAAATAAAAATTATTATAAGAGATAGAATGACAGGTAAGAATTATTTGATACTCAATACTATTGTTACTATTTTTTTTACATAATAAAAAATCGAGCGCGCTTTTGCCAACATGTTTATTTTCGACAATTTAATTATATAATCAATATTTTTACAAGTCCCTAGCGGATTCCTGGTGACGGTTAAACTACGGTCAAACGACGGTGAATTCACTTTACCGATGAAGGAAAGTCTATTGGCGGTCGAACAACCGTCATTTGACGGTGAAAAATAAGTGAAGTTGTGAAATGTTCTGACGGTGATTGCGCATGGTTCATACAGCAATCATTCACAAGATTTTCTCCATGTGTTTCCCACTCAATAACGATGATTTTCCGACATCTTGATCGTTTTCAGACATAGATACAACGGTGAATGACTAGTAAAAATTCGGTGAATAAAGAGTATTTCGGTGGTGAATCCACGGTAGTCTGCGAGTGAATTTCAGGTCAAATGGCGGTAAAGAAGATAGTAACGGTAAAGTAGAAATTTTATACCAGCGATCCATTGATAAATTGCTGGATGAAGTTTTATTTGTAAATGTAAAAAAATTTCATAAATTAATATACGGGGCTAATAAAAAATAAATAAATAGTTAATAAAAATAATTCGAAAAAGTATTCAGTCACTACAATTTTTGACATTTTAAGAAAAACACTTTTTATAAATTTTTGTAAAATTTCAGGATTTTTTGTTTTATGAAATTTTTAATTTAACATGGGCTCATGAAATGAAAAAAAAAAAATTTTTTTTTATTAATAAAATTTAGTGAATTTATTTTTGGTGACTAATTAAAAGAAAATGATTTATTATTGAGAATTTATGAAATAGAAATAATTATCAAAACTAAATTAAGTATCTGTAAAATACATGATGATTAAAATGCATTTAAACAGAAGTCTGGGATAGCATAACAGGAAAATCCCTCGACTTTCAAACTGGTGAATCGAGTTCGATCCCCGGTCTGGGCGAAGTTATTTTATAATGATTTTTTTTAATTATTATCGTATACGCGAACATTTTACGAGCTTAATATCGATTATTCTGGGTGAATGAACCTATTTTCTTTCATCGGATTCCCACGATGACACGGTGAATCAACCGCAACGAGCTAGTTGTTTGTCAGTGATATGCGGGTGAATTGATGGTGAAATGTCGGTCAAATCACCGTAAATTCACCCACAGAAAAACCCAGTTAGCACAAGCGAAACGAAGTTCACGTAAACCTGCGGCCGGAATTTGACGTAAAGTTTACGCTAACAGTAGAGCAACAGTTATACTTACAACAGTTGACGTGAAGTTAACGTTAACTTTCTGCAACTTTGCGTTAACTTTGAGCGAACCTTTCGGAAAATTCCGGTAATAGATTTACGCTAACTTGATGTGTAAGTTAAAGTCAAGTTCTGGGAAACTGTTGCAAATGCAGAGGTTGACGCGAAGTTAACATAAAGTTGACGTAAAACTATTGAAGTTGAGTAAAAATCTGTAAAAAAAAAAAAGTTGGTATCCTAAAGGTGAAAGGGCGTATCTCAAGACATACGCCCTTTCACCTTTAAGAAAAGTACTACTTAAAAGTAAAAGGGCGTATAAAAAAAATTGTATTTTTTATACCAAATGGTCAATAATAGTTTCACAAGACAAGTTATACTCAAATAACAGCCTCATATATACAAAGTTTGATATAAACAAATAGAAAATAAATCAATCAATAGTATTTTTCTTATCTAGGGCAGGAAAATAAGAAATGTCTCAGATTACATGTAATTGTTGACCGAGGCGAAGCCGATAATTAAAGACATATGCCCTTTTACCTTTGTAATTTTTTTTTTTTCAATTTCAAGCGCAGAATGTGTCTACTACTCGATTGGCAATAAAAAAAAAAATTATGCGCCCTTAAAAGGTAAAAGGTACAAGGTACAAGGTAAAGGTAAAAGGGCACATAAATTGTTATAAGTCCTTTTACCATTAAGCACGCGATATCGTTAAAAATATCATCAGTAAACAAAATACAAAGTCATTCCTTAATTATTGACATTTTTTAAGATATAAGCTCATCCTGATGTTACGCTCGTCGAGACCTTACATATGAGAATACCCTGTCACGTTCGACAGTTGCGATGGTTAGTAGGTTGATGAGAATGATGAAATGATGAGACTAACAATTTTAGGCTTACAACAATTAAGGAGGTCAGGCCGATAAGGCTCTTACGACACGTCACGTAATTGTATGCTTGATTGAAAAGTCGATTGTTTTTGTAAACGCCGAGCGGTTTACGTTTACAAAAACGTGTTGATCTTGTTTATCGATCTGCGTGGCTGTAGATCCAAGATCGTGAAAATGAAAATGAAAGATGGCGGTGAGGGTGATCCACTCCTCGTGAAGAATGTTTTTATTCGTTTGACAGCAAGGTTTATTTAATGTAATACTAGTTATGTTTATTTATCTGGATTTATTTGATGAGATTGAGAAATACAATTTTAATTTAAAATGTTATTACAATTATGTTGTATTTATATATCTATATAAGTATTTCTTACCTAACCTCCAGATAATATTTTTCACTGAAGGTGTACAAACTATTTTTCGCCCAGAAGTGTCTGTTTATTAAATCTACCTTAACCTTCCGCACAGTTACTTCGGGTATGACTACTAGGCCACCAAGCGGATGTGAACCTCTATTCAATACCCCGTTCGCAAATGCAGATCGTTGGGTCCTGATTAAACTCTCAATAATAATCGCCAAGCGGATACGAAATTATTGTAGAATTGTCAGGGGGTCCAAGGTAACTTTTTACGGCTGAGCCGGAGTTGAATCGCGAGGCAGCAGGTAGAACCGCACTTTTGGAAACTAACTGATTTTTTTATTAATTCGTGGCTCTTTATGCTAAATTCTGGCCTCGAAATAGGAGTTTAATTTGTGAAAAACCGAATATTTAGAGCAATTACGTAGTAGCTATTAAGAAAAAGAGTTTGAATATACGTCACAGCCCTTGAAACTACTTGAAACTACTCGTAGAGCTGTGTCGTCATAGACCTTGAATACTCTCATTTTCCGAGCAGAGATTTTACTCTTATCATCGAGTCATTGGGCGTGTTTGGCCGAAGTAAGTACTTACTAAACTTAGTAAGCCAGTTAGCATAAAAAAAGTAAAATCTTACAAGCTGACTATAGCGCTTTTCGGCCAGGACAGACTTACTGGCTTAACATAACACAAAACACCGGTTTACATTATATCCCGTACATAACCTTATAGACTGAATATAATTGACAGTACTAAATTTAGCAATAAAATTTAATTCCTGTAAATAGTTGCAAATGGATAATTTTATGAGAAATATTTTATTGGAAGAAATATTAAACTACCCAGTAGATAATATCGATAAAAATAATAATGGATAAAAAATGGTTTTATAAATTTATTTCAAATTTTTTTTAATCAACATAACATTTCAACTGTAAATTTAGTATAAACAATGATAGCTATTTCTAATATTAAGAATAAGTAATATAAATCTTAACGCTGATTTAAGTAAACAATCAATGAAATAATGGAAATATATATTTCTTTTAGAACTTGTCATACTCATAGATCTCTTTTTTTAAATAATATACGTAAAGCTTGTCACAAGTTAGAACACTATAAATATTTATTTGCAGGTATTAATTGCTTATATTAATTACAATCAAATATACTTAACTATCTATACAAGTAGATATTTAACTTCACTCATATTTTTTCTAAATAAGCAGTCTTTTTTCTTATTTGAATTATCTATAAATTTGTTATATTATAAAATATATAAAAAAAATAATCAAAATCAAAACTGCACTGGATAAATATAAAAAATTATAGTTAATTATATTTATTATAAATATGAATAAAACTATGTTTTACAAACATTATTCGATGTCAACTTTACTCAATTATATATAATTTATATATCTAATATCTGTATGCATAGTAAAACTTTTTTTTTTAATTTATTAAATCATTTTATTGGAGTACAGATTGCGCAGAGCTGAGAAATTTTGAGTACAGTTTTATCTTTGCCGGATAAAATATTATTAAATAAAAAAAAATTGAATAGAGATTTTTAGAAGCTCGCCATCACTTATAATATACTATTGAGTCGAGATGAGCGTGAATATTCGCCCGATGGCACGGGGGAGCACGGTGGCACGGGTGAAATGGTCATTTTTGCCATTTTTTCGCGCATCAAAAAATTTTTGATTTTTTTTATTAATTAAATTACAACTAAAAAGATATTTTTAAACAAATGCACTTATAGTCTTTCAAGTTTTTTACATGTGAAATTTTTTTTTAATTGTTTCACCCGTGCCACCGTGCCCCGTGCTGCCCCGTGCCACCGTGCCCCGTGCTGCCCCGTGCCATCGGGCGAATATTCACGCTCAATTAAGTAAAGTTTTTTTTTTTTTTAAGTTAATCAATTATTTTAGTAAAGTACAGGATGTCGCAGAGTTGAGTAATTTGGAGTAAAGCTGTGTTACTGCTTACTTTACAGTCTTAGAATATCCATAACTCCTTAACTTATTAACGAATAGCGATCATCGATGTGGAAAATAGATGTCAACATGAGTTTATGTTTCATCAATTAGCAAGCTTGTTTGATAGATTTTTAAGAATCTCATTGTCCTCTTTGAAAACAGCGATCAATTCGCTGACTCTTTGGTTCCAGATTTCTATCTGTTTGTTTTGTATGTGGCGGTGATAATAGATGCTTTTGCCTCTAGCCAACTTCAAAAATTTTGGTGACAATTGCACATTTGCACTAGTATTATCAGGTACTTTTTGAGAAGATGAGGTTTCCTCTGCCGTATTTTCTTGATTATTAGCTTGACTGAAAAACAAACAAATATTATGTATTCATTTTAATCCCTTACTGGCTATTGTCTAAATCATATTCTTCTTAAAGCAATAAGAGTAAAAAGTAATAAAGTTCTTTAAATGCATCTATCCAATAAAGATAGAAAAATTTATTACTTTAACATGGAAGCTCGAACAATCATGTGTAAAATACACATAATTTTGAAGTAATTTAAATGGGAAAAAAATATTATTCAAGCTGAACAGAAACTTCAAAATTACATTCAAGTTAAATTTTTTCAAGTATTTTTTACCCAGTTTGCCTGTCAGGGATTAAAAATAGAATTATTAATTGCTATGGTCACTTTATTTCATCAAACCTTGTTGATTCAGTTGATAAGTTCATTGGTTCTTCATTTACGTAAGACATTCTTGTCATCACAATTGAAGAAAAATTAATTCATAAATCGTTATGAAAGATATCTTCCATCTGAGGTACTTGCTAAACAGATATATAGTTTTAGCTAAATTAAATAAAAATTCGTTTGATTTTTCAAAGATAAGAATTTATGATCTCAATTTAAAATGATTTATTTTTTTCATTGTATTACTGAAATTACAACGATGATTGACAAGTTTTAATTTTTTTAACTTACCTTTTTTCAATGATTCATGAAAAGCTTGATCAGTGATCACCTTCGATATTATAAATTGTTCCGCAATACTCATAGGAACACACGATTAAAGAATTATCGCTCATTTTAGAAAATTCTATGATACGTAATTATCCACACAAGTTTTTCACTGTCAACTAGTTTTTATGTCTGAAATTATTATATTGAGTGCTTGTGTATTTGAATAATGACAGATCTGTTTCTGTTTGTTTTGTTTACATCAACAATAAGCAAAATGGCGTCTTATATTAAGCCATGCTTACTGCGTTAGCACTTATTTTGTGTCCCGGCTGAAAATTTTGTAAGTATAGTGAGTGACTTACTAAATTTAGTAAGTAGTTACTTCGGCCAAACACGCCCATTGCGTGATGTTACTAACTAGGCCCTCGCCGCCTTATCTAAAGCTGCCTCTCGCTTCCACTCACGGTGTCAGTATACCTTATTATTATCTTAAAAATATGAATATAAAATAAAAAAATTTATAATATTTTGTTATTATAAGGGTGATCAATGAAATCAAATTGATTTTATACGACCGGAATTACTATGTATCGGGATGTTACAACCCACACGAATTTTTTATATATTTCATATATTTTACAAGTATGAGAAATATCATTTATATAAAATATATGGAAAAATTCGTGTGGCTATTCAAATGAAAGGTTTCGATAAGTGTAACTCCAGGATGAGCTTATATCGTTAAAAATATGAATACCCACACGAATTTTTTATATATTTCACAAATATAAGTAATACCATTATTATAAAATATTATTCTAACTCGTTATCATCTTTTTCAGTCATTATTATGCTAGTATGAATCTAATTCAAGTGGATGGAAATTTTCCATCTTCACTAACAATTTGAGACAATCCGTCTTCGGATAGTTAGGTCGTTAGGTCGATGGGCAACCATCAAACTTGAACAATAAGTAAGCTGGTGAGTGCTAGAATCTGTTCGACTTAATTTTTAAGTATTAACGATGGAAAGACACTGAGAATGAAGAGCAACTTTGAAAAATCCATGAAAAATTAACAAAGCCAGGAATCGAACCTGGATCTCCCCGATATCATGTCAGGTTGCTTTACCAGTTAAGCTACCGGGTCATTCTTCACTTACTTTCTCTCAGTATACACTTAACTCTCAGTAGTTGTTAATACTAACCCAACCCCCTCCCTTGAAACTCCATACTACGATGGAAACTGTAGTACTTCTGTTTCTATTTCTAGGCGCTTTTTAAATTTAATCTTGTTTATTTTTCTCAACCGTGATTTTTTTTATAATTATTCTAACTCGTTATCACCTTTTCGTAAGTAAGAAAGTAAGTGAAGAATGACCTGGTAGCTTAACTGGTAAAGCAACCTGACATGATATCGGGGAGATCCAGGTTCGATTCCTGGCTTTGTTAATTTTTCATGGATTTTTCAAAGTTGCTCTTCATTCTCAGTGTCTTTCCATCGTTAATACTTAAAAATTAAGTCGAACAGATACTAGCACTCACCAGCTTACTAGTGTTCAAGTTCGATGGTTGCCTATCAACCTAAGTATCCGAAGACGAATTGTCTCAAATTGTTAGTGAAGATGGAAAATTTCCATCCACTTGAATTAGATTCATACTAGCATAATAAGGACCGTTTTTGAATTATTAAACTAAGAAATTGATAGATAATAGTTAATAATAATAATAGAAATTAGCTATGAAATAGAATAATGAAATAAATGACTTACTTGATTTTCTGTAGAGTACACAATTTTAAATATTTTTAACAAAAGACACAAGTTTTTTTTAAACTGAACGACTGATTGAAGTAACTGCAGGCAGAGGACTGAAATTTGGAGACAAGTAAGTATAACTCCCCACCAACGATCCCCTCTCAACGACGACGCCAAAAACAGGTTTAAACTGGTCGGATGAAGTGACAACATGACGTAATCGAGAGAGGAGAGGTTAAAAACCGTTAAAATTCACGATGACGACGCGAAAAAACAGGTTCAAACTTGTCAGATGACGTAAAAAACATGATGTAATCGAGAGAGAGGCTAAAAAACGTTAAAATTCAGAAAAAACTCATACCACATGTCGATAAAACAGAACATCTATTCGGT
>CAJNRD030001123.1:7745049-7775854 GCA_905319865.3 Cotesia congregata | reverse complement strand
AATAATAATAATAATAATTAATATTATTATTGATTACAAAATTTTCCATCCCAAATTTTGAACTCCTTAAATAGATTAAAATATCAATTTCAATCTGATTAAAAATCCCCTATTATATTGGTATGTACACCAACAAACCCGCAAGCTATATCTTGACACTTACACCTAACACCTTTTGATACCCATTAGATTGCGGAGGCACGCCCCAACGATTGGAGTCTGCGCTGGAAATCTAAAACTCAGTATCTAATCCCGGGTTGTCTATATCTTGCTTTTCTCACCTTCCAACCAGAAGCACCCTTGCCATAAAAATTAAATCCCCTTCGGCAGTTCTCAGCTAAACACACTCCAGCATTGCCGTATTTTACATTGCACACATGTGTAACGTATAACTGTGGCAATTTGATGTAACAAGACCGCTAAAGGACATCCCGTCGGTCCGGATGAGCATTCCTATTATTGTACAAAACTTGGAGGTTCATGTTTGGCAGCATACATGGGACAGACGACAATAAGGCACGCTTTTATACGCACAAGGGGAGTTTTGTTCGAGCAACGCGCCCATGATAGACCTCTGATTCTATCAGAGACTGGGGTAGGATGGGCTTGAGGCTCGAGCAGTTGATGCCTCACAAAAGACAGCCAAAATCTGCTGGGTCCGAAGAGACTAAGAGAGTCGAGGCTCCATTTCATATAAATTTTATTTGTGAATAATAAAATCTCAATTCTGTTTGTGGCTTGTGGCTTACACTTGGAGGGGGCGAGAGTCCTTTTGAATTATTATCCGGGTCCTGGTTTTGTATTGGCGGTGACTTTTCACACTGCGGGATATTTTTTCCGGTTGACCAGATGGTTTATTGGTATTATAGGCATTACTATTATGTTTTTGGTGTACTGAACAAATCGAGGCGATTAGACACAGCGGAGGAGAGAGAGGTGTAAACTTTTCACGGTCCTCGCTACAAATTTTAGTTGCAGAGAAATAAAAGAAGACCGGATAAATTCTTGCTTCGGCACTTAGAGGTACTTGAGGTTATTGTGCTTCGTCGTTTAATCATTTTGCGGGGGCTTTATTCGATTAAAATTAAATTAGCCGACATTTAAAATTTTTTTTATTAAAAAAATTTCACATCTAAAAAATTTGAAAAACTATATGTGCAATTTTTTTTACTCGCAATTTAATTGTTGAAAAAAATACAAAAATTTTTTAACGTCGACTAACTTATCACTTCATTTAATGATACTAAAATTAGTCGAGGTTCAACAATTTTTGACTTTTTTTTATTAATTAAATTAGAACTAAGAAAATATTTTTAAAAAATTGCACATATAATTTTTGGAATTTTCTATATATGTCTAATTTTTTCTTTTAATTGTTTTTTAATAATTTTTCAATAAAATAAATTACAGAAATTTTCAGATGTCGGTTAATTTAATTTTCATTTTATTTAATAATTTCTTTAGCAGAGTTTATGAGGATTGTATCATTGGTCAAAGATAAATTAGAACTTTGTAAGTTTGGATATTTTTTGACATTTTAATATAATAAAAAATTAAATTTTTTAATTACTGCTCAATATTTTTTATAAATAATTATAAAAAACTAGTAACCTTGCAGTCACTATGTGACTGCCGTGACTTATGAACTATAAAAAATTAAAATTTTGCTTTATTAAATAATGACTTTTGTTAAATTGCACTGTACTTTCTTAACTATTGACGTTTTTAAAGATATAAGCTCATCCCGATGTTACACTTATCGAGAGCTTTCATTTGAGTACCCACATGTATTTTTGATATATTTTTCATATATACATGTATATAATAATATATAATATATATAAATATATGAAAAATTGATGTGGGTACTCAAATGAAAGGTCTCGATTAGTATAACATCGGGATGAGCTTATATCTTTAAAAATGTCAATAGTTCTCAAGATACAAGGTCATTTCTTAACTATGTATCTAGTTAGAAATAGAGCATTTTTGAATGCAGCCTAATTACTTATCACAATCAACTGACTATCGATGAGAATGATGTGAAAAAGGCTCTAATTCAAGTCAAGACTCTTCTAACGATACCAAATTTAACTATAAAAACCCATTTTATTACATAAATACACCGGATACAAATTTTATCTTATTCTCTTAATAATATAGATTTACAAAAAATCTCTGATCAACTTACAAGAATAATTTTTGAATATCTTGTAAATATGATTTTTGTTTTTTTTAAATCTAAATTCCAAATTTTTTCCATGCTATATTTACATTTTTTTTCTCAATGTAAATTTACAAATTATTTACTGCTAAATTTAAGATTTTTTTCCATATAAATTAAACATTCTTCTGATATAAAATTGACATGTCGTCCCCTTTCTGTGTTAACCTCGTATCTCCATTTTTTTCGAAATTGAGATTTTTATCGGAAGTCACTCCTTAGCACTCTTGTAACGTAAAACAAAACATGCAATGTTCATAAAGATGATAGAATTTTTTTTAGAGGCTTTTGATTTTTCTCGTATCTACATATTCGAATTCAAAAACCTCGTATCTACCGTAAGTATCGCCGAAAACGTTAAAATGGCGTTGTTGTCTTCATACTGAATGTTTGTAAACGTGTTCACACTTAAGTTGACTATATTTTGTTGATTGACATTTATTTTTTATCCATATAAATACATACAAATATTATTTAGCTCTTGAGCTCAAAAGTCTGATAGAAGTTTGATGCAACAATATTTTTTAAATTTTCAAATCGCGATTACTTTTGAATAAATGGAACGATTTTTACGCGGTTGGTGACATTCAACGCAATTTTTTAAGCCTCATAAAAAATCTTTAAATTCAATTTGATCGAACTACGAATTTCGGAGTAATTCTGAAAAAACACTTTTTTTGGTTTTCTTTCGTCAACGATAACTCACGAACGAATCAACCGATGTTGACCGGACTGACAGCAATCGACGTGGTTTATTAATGTTAAGAGCTAATTAGTTTTTGGAATTAATCGGTAAAGCCGTTTAAAAGTTATTCCAAAAAAACCATATTAAAAAAAATTTTTTTTCGTAGTTTTTTTGAGATTTCTTAAACTCTACCGGTGCGAATCAGTCCAAATTATATTTAAAATCTAAGTTCAGTCCTAGTTATATTTAAAATAGTCCTAGTTATATTTAAAATCTAAGCCCTTCCAAATTGCACCAACTGCGATAAAATCGGTCAAGCCGTTCGAAAGTTATGAGAGGTTTACATACATCCACGCACGCACACACATACACACATACATACATACAGACGTACAGACACCATCACGGGGGTGGTCAAAGAAGCTTCCTGAGACCTTGAAACGTCGAGATCTAGTGAAAAATCAATTTTTACAAAAGGGGGTAAAACCAATAACTTCCCGATTTTTGAAGATCTCCGATTTTCTTAGCGGGAAGTTAAAAATAATTAAATCATATTATAAATAGTAATCACATGATTTATAACATATTAAATCAAAATCAAATAAATTTGTTTAAATTAATAAATATAAAATAATAATGAATAATTAAAAGCCTTGCATAACAGAATTTTTCGCCAATGATCTTATAGAAAAAACAATTTTTTTTTGTTTCAAAACCTCGTATCTGCAAAAAAATCACCAGGGTGTTTGATGAGAAAACTCGTATCTACATGAAATTGACAATAACAACAAAGCATCGATGCAGATAGCAAAAATCATGTTTAATTCTTTTAAGGTGATTGATAAAGAGCATAAATTTTGAATTAGTTATAACTTTTTATAAAAATTAAGTAACTCTAAACGTTTTTATCGATTTATCGAAAATTACGATTTTGTAGATACGAGGTTTACACAGAAACGGGACGTTATATCGTTAAAAATGAAATTTTTTGGAAAAAATTTTTTTTGTTAAAAAAAATTAAAAAAATAGTCAACTGCTAACTTTAATTAATGTCATAATTATTACTTATCACCATCCAAATACTATTTTATGTTAGTGTGTATTTCAATATGATTAATAAAATATTAATTATTTACTTTAGGTCCGTTGTAGCACATTATATGCAGAGTAAGACATTTTAATTAACTGAAAGAATAAAAATCTATATTAATTACAATATTACTTCAATTTTAATTGAAAATTTAATACCGTTTTAAAAGAGTCGTATGATAATTTAATAACACTTCCACTTGAAAAAATAATTGGTTTTTGTCCACGATTCATTATAATTATTAAACTTTTCACGGTTGATGTATTTAAATTTATCCAGTCAGTATTATAAATAGCGTCACTTAATGTTGAACTCTAATATATAAATAATAAATATATTAAAATTTTTTTTATTAATTAAATTAGAACTAAAAAAATATTTTTTAAATCTACATTTAGAATTTTTATTTTTTTTTTTATTATAATTTTTAATAAGGAAAATTGTCAGATATTTGCCAATTTTATTTTTATTATTAATTAATAAAAACAAAATAATAATTAAAAAAAAAAAATAAATATTACCACTACTGTCACTTGATTGCCAGCTGCACAAAGAATAAAAATTTCCATCAACATGCAAGATAAATAAAGCACAATGCTAGTAAATTCAGTTGAAAAAGCATCTAAAATAGCCAAGTTATAAACACTTATGCATAATACAATAGAGCTTATAAAAAATTGAAGAAATATAACTTTATTAAATGTTTCGTTAATGGTGTCAGCTAATCTGAAATAACAAATAACAATTTTATAAATATTTTCAATAGAATTATAATTATTATTATTACAATAAATATAAATTAATTAAATGAATAAAAAATTCAACTTGAGAATAATCAGATGACACTTTACGTAATCAGCAATTAATTTATTTTCAATCTCCAAATTATTTTTATTACTTTTATTACTATTCCAGTGGGTTGTTAATTTAAGCGTATCGACTAAATTAATAAAACGATATTTTAGTATTTCTAATTTAGCGGTTATTTGCAGCATAAGTCCTGGAACAAGAGTATCAAAGCCGATGTCTGAGTTAGCGGATAAACAGACACTTATTATTTGGTAACCATAAGCAAGCCAGTACAAAAATCCGTGTGAATAATCCCATGGTAGGTAAGTATTGTATGGCAAAGTACCTATTGGTAATTTTAATAACAAGGTACCAAATGTTACCATAAATACTGTTATTTCTGTTAATATTCCATATACAAGTGTGCTGTGCCTGTAATTGAATATTTTTATTAATAATTATAAAATTCAAATTTTCATTAACAAGAAAATTGATTTTATTCAAGAAAAAAAAGTCTTGAAACAAGAATATTATTTATGATATTGTAATTTAGAATTTTTATAATAAATTAATTATGATAAAATATACTAGCGACATTGCAGTCACTATGTGACTGCTTTGACTTGTGAACTATAAGTAAATAAAATTTTGCTTTATTATAAATAATGACTTTTGTTAAATTGCACTGTACTTTTTTAAATATTGACGTTTTCAAAGATATAAGCTCATCCCGATGTTACACTCATCAAGAGCTTTCATTTGAGTACCCACATGCATTTTTATATATTTTTCATATATACATATATATATATATATATAAATATATGAAAAATTGATGTGGGTACTCAAATGAAAGGTCTTGATGAGTGTAGTGTCGGGATGAGCTTATATCTTTAAAATTGTCATTATTTCACAAGATATTTGTTAAATTGCACTGTACTTTCTTAATTATTGACGTTTTTAAAGATATAAGCTCATCCCGATGTTACTCTCATCAAGAGCTTTTATTTGAGTACCCACATGCGATTTTATATATTTTTCATATATACATATATATACAATCATGGACATTAATTAAAGTATGTTTTTAAGTTTACTGGAAAACAGCCATTTGTAAACTCGGACGTTTATAAACTATAAATTAGAAAATTAGTTGATAATGTCATTTGTAAAATTAGTCGCAAATAAAAAATTATATTAATAAAATTAGCAAAATGGAAATTTCATCAAATATAAATTCAGTCATTTATAAAATAACGAAAAACAAAAATCTGTAGCTACGTAAATTTAGCCAATTCTTACTGCAGAAACTTGTAAAATTAGCCGTTTTTAAACTTCTTATAACTTTTGAATGGGTCGGTCGAATCTGCTCTAATTTTCAGAAAAACTAAATTTATGAAAGTCCTTTTAGATGCCGCAAATCGTTTTTTGATCCGTCGATCCATTCAAGAATTACGAGAGATTTAGAAACAGATAATTTTACAATTCACAAAGTTTACAATCGGCTAATTTTATAAGTTTCTGCAAATTATTGTTTTTCGCTATTTTATAAATGACTGAATTTATACTTGGTAAAATTTCCATTCTGCTATATTTTATTAATATCATTTTTTATTTGCAACTAATTTTACAAATGACATGTAAACTCGGACGTTTATGAACTATAAATTTGAAATAATGTCATTTGTAAAATTAGTTGCAAATAAAAAATGATATTAATAAAATTAGCGAAATGGAAATTTCACCAAGTATAAATTCAGTCATTTATAAAATAGCGAAAAACAAAAATCTGTAGCTACGTGAATTTAGCCAATTCTTACTGCAGAAACTTGTAAAATTAGCCGTTTTTAAACTTCTTATAACTTTTGAATGGGTCGGTCGAATCTGCTCTAATTTTCAGAAAAACTAAATTTATGAAAGTCCTTTTAGATGCCGCAAATCGTTTTTTGATCCGTCGATCCATTCAAGAATTACGAGAGATTTAGAAACAGATAATTTTACAATTCACAAAGTTTACAATCGGCTAATTTTATAAGTTTCTGCAAATTATTGTTTTTCGCTATTTTATAAATGACTGAATTTATACTTGGTAAAATTTCCATTTCGCTAATTTTATTAATATCATTTTTTATTTGCAACTAATTTTACAAATGACATTATTTCAAATTTATAGTTCATAAACGTCCGAGTTTACAAATGGCTATTTTCCAGTAAACTTAAAAACATACTTAAATTAATGTCCACGATTGTATATATATATATATAAATATATAAAAAATTGATGTGGGTACTCAAATGAAAGGTATCGATGAGTGTAACATCAGGATGAGCTTATATCTTTAAAAATGTCAATAGTTTACGAGATACAAGATTTTTTCTCAATTATCTATCTAGAGATAGAGCTTTTTTGAATGCAGCCTAAATACTCATTATCATAAACTGACTATTGGTGAAAACGATTGGAATCCTTGAAAAGGCACAACTCCAGGTCAAGATTTTTCATCAAGAAATATAGATTTATAAAAATTCACACTTATTATTTTGGTAAAATTTCTTCATGCAAAATTTTTTTTCAAAACTTAATTTGTAGTTCAAAATTTTTTCTCTTGAATCAAATGATTTATTTTATCGAATAATTAATCTTAAAAAAAAAACTAGATTAAATTATTACCAAATAAGACGATCAACTTTTTCTTGAATAATAATTTCATCGTCATTAATCGGCTTGCATGGATTTGTTTCAAGTGTATTTAATATCAAAATAATTGTTTTACGACTCCATACAATATTAGCTATTTTACCACAAATAGCAAAAATAGATAATAATATAAAACAGTCACTTGTAACATCTCCAATATTTTTAGTAGTAGATATTAATCCAGTTATTCCAGTAATTGTAAATGAATAAATAAGAAAGAATATTACAAATGTACGAAGTCGATACCAAAAATTGTATATCAGTGATGAATTTTCATTATTGTATTTTTGATGTGTATGAGATTTCCAAAGTCCTATTGCTTGCAATACAACAAAGCTCCCTGGAAGTATCGTGTACATTTTAAAATAATATATTATTGCGATGCTACTAAATTTATTTTCTACTTTGAAATTTCCCTTATCATTGTTCCTTCTATTCCGATGATAATAATAAGTATCTATGAAATTATTATGAGTTAGAGACGCCAGCATATGTCGCAAATATCTTTTATGTCGCATATACACCCAATTTAATATTTATTGTATCACAATTGCCTTATTATCTTGTTATTGGGGTGCATATTCGAGGGTACAAATTATATTCACAGAATAGAAGCTTATTATGAATTAATAAATAATCATCATAAATTTCAGCTGGAAAATTAAAATAATTGATCTTGAATTATTTAATATAAAATTATTGTAACAATGTAATGATGGTTATTTATTATTCATATTATTTTAAAGCGAAGACTAATTTATATCTCTTCACTATTTTGTGAAGTTATTTACATCAGTTTTGCTTCTTCTGAAAAACTTTTCTCAGTTCAATACAAACTATGACACTGAATAAGTTAACATTTAGAAATTGTTTTATAATTTTAATATGATCAAAAAAAATTTAATAAATAATTTTACATGTGAAAATTTTAAAAAATTATTAGTGAAAATTTTTAAAAGCATTTTTTTATTGTAGATAGTTTATTTGTTATAAAAATAATAAAAAAATTGACAGCTGACAGCTACCTTCAGGATCTTACAAACTTTACAAAAATATAACTATTGCATGTTTTTCTATATATACTTACTTTCTTAAACTATAACAGGCTAATGAAGTTTATTCGAGTACAAAAACAAAAATATGTTAATTTTTTTATAAAATTATCACATAAATATACGCAGTTTATTTTAAAAATATTGTGCATTTAAATAAGAAATGTTGAACATTTTTTTTGGTATTTTGATAATGATATTTATGAAAATTTATTTATGACATTAAAGTTAGCAGTAACTTGACCATTTTTTAATTTTTTTTTAACAAATAGATTTTTTTCAAAAAATTATTTTTAAAAAATTGCATTTTTTTAATTTTTAAAAAACTTTCTACATGTTAATTTTTTTTTACTACTTTTTTTTTTGCCTATAATTTATTTTGTTAAAAAAATTCTAAAAATTATTAAATATCTGCTAAATTAATTTTCATAATTTATTTTTAAAAAATGTTAATAAAAATTTTGACTTGTAATTTTTATTAATTTTCACATGGTCAAATTTCTAACAAAGGTAAGATGATATATATTTTTCACTTTCATTATTATTATTATTATTATTTATATTCAACAAATTTTAGGGTTAAACAGTAGTACGCTCTGATTAAAAAAAGTATTGAGAACAATAGAAACGGAATCGGAAAGAATTCGATTTATCATAAAAGCAATTCTTTTCAATTCCTTTTCCATTGTTCTCAATACTTTTTTTTAAACAGGGCGCGCGTTTCAATTGTATATATTGAAGAAATTATTATTGGAGTAATTTTACTTTAATTAATAAAGCTAAAAAATCAAAACAAGGATAATAATATCTTCACAACAAAAGGCTGATAAAAATTGATAATAAAATTTATGGTAAGTTCACATTATATTTTTATTTAAATTTTATGTACGTATCATAATAAATAATTAGTTATTATAACAATTATTAACATATTTAAGTATATATTAGAGAAATTTATATGAAAATTACAAAATAACATTTTTTAAAAATTTGCACTTATAACTTTCTTCAATTTTTAGATATAGAATTTTTGTATTAAAATTTCTTTATCATAATTTAGTTTTGTTATAGAAATCCAAAAAGTTGACAGATGTCTGTTAATTTCAGTATCATTAAATTAATTACTGGGCCCGGATCATCTCGCTGATAGATAGATCATAAATAAATAATTTAGAACATAAATTTAACATCAATATAAATCTATTTATTTCCAATTATAGAGAAAATTTAGATAGTTGATGAATTAAATATAAAGTAAATAGTTTATTATTGTGAAGAGACTAGCATTGGCCTCTTCATTTCAACATCTCCATTGGATTCATCATGCCTTTTTTGACCATACTCAACATCTCATCTATAACACCGCCCGGCATTTTTTCAACAAAAGAGCTTGATTCTAATGGAGAATTAGCGCTGCTACTTTCTGGATAATTAGTATTAGCAGGAGTTGTTGCAGAACTTCCAGCTCCAGTTGCAGTTGTTGCAGCACTTCCAGCTCCAGTTGCAGTTGTTGCAGCACTTCCAGCTCCAGTTGGTGTAGCTCCAGCTGCTGCAGTTCCAGCTGCTGCAGCTCCAGCTGCTGCAGTTCCAGCTGCTGCAGTTGCATCATCGGCCATTATCACTGTAACTGCTAATATTAAACATTAAAATTATTAATCAGTTTTATTTATTTTTAAATAAATAAAATTTATTATTTTTTTTAAAAAAGTTGACATACCTATGGCGAGTACAGCCAGTGAGACGATCAAGAATCCTCTCATTATTTTAAATTTTTTGTCGCTATACCTCCAACGAACACTCTGGTTGTCAAAGACAAATTGTTCTCGAGACATTAACATCCTTTTACTTTTATACTACTTAACAAACAAATATTTTTAATAAAACGTCATTTTTTATTAAAAAATAACAATAATATAAAAACGACGCCAGTCTGCCGACGTCGTTAGGTTAAATATTATTTCAACAAATATTAAATTATTATTACATGTGATAAGCCGCTATTTCTTCTTTGATAAAATTATATTTTTTAAGGATAAAAGTTAAATTAAATTTTTTTTTTTTAAATAAAATTAGTTAAAATTCTCCATCATTGCTGTTACATCTTAAAGTTTATATTTATTTTATTATTCATATTTTTTTTATCCTGCTCAATACGTCAGTAAATAAATAAATTTGTTAAATTAAGTATGACTGATAAATTTTGACGATTAACATATACCATGTACATTATAGTGACAATAAATGATGGAAAAAAAATTTAATAGACACTTTATCATCCTTCCATTAATTCTTTGTTATTATTTTATGCTTTAATAATTTATAAATAATTAAAACTTTATGAGTTTTAAAATATCATTAATGGCGAAATTAATCATCGAGATTTTTATTATTAAGTATTTAATAAGAGATTTATTTTATATAAATTTGCTATCGAGAATAAAGTAACATTTAATAATATGTACATGTAGATAAATCGATCACTATGTTACATAATTTAATAATAATTATCATAATGAATGATGATGAATGTAGAACAATATTGCTGCTTACAGTAGGAAAATATAGGTGTAAATTAATATAAATTGAAAATTGATTTATACGGTTAAATAAGCTTTTAATATTACTCGAATAAATGAACAATATTATACAAACAATCTTTATAAATTTAGCAAACAATCAATATTCCATCTTACTTTGTGAAACCTATCGATAATTTATGTTACATATAAATGGACATTAATCTAAATTACTAAGAGGACGCATGTGAACGAGAACTACTGCTAGAATGAGATTGAGAATAAGATCCTGATCCGCCCGTAGGTTTTGATTCGCCATTAGAACCTGATGTTGCGGTGGAACGTGAATAGGAACTAGAACTTGACCTCGCCTTTGATTCACTACCGGAGCCTGATCCAGCGCTAGAGCCTGATCCAGCGCTAGAGCCCGATCCCGCGCTAGAGTCTGATCCAGCGCTGGAGCCCGATCCAGCGCTAGAGCCCGATCCAGCGCTAGAGTCTGATCCAGCGCTAGAGCCCGATCCAGCGCTAGAGCCCGATCCAGCGCTAGAGCCCGATCCAGCACTAGAGCCTGATCCAGCACTAGAGCCTGATCCAGCGCTCGAGCCTGATCCAGCGCTAGAGCCTGATCCAGCGCTAGAGCCAGTTTCAGTATTGGAGCCTGATCCAGTGTTTGATCCAGCACTAGAGCTTGTGTTTGAGCCAGAAGAGTTATCTCCTGAATCATCATTACCATCATCAGATCCTCCTGACGGATAATCTCCATTATTAGAGTCTTCCCCTGAGGAATCATCATTATTTGAACCAGATTCATTCGTTGATTCTGACTCGGAACTAGATTCTGCGCTCGAGTCAGCTTCGGACTGTGAGTTATCACCGGAGTCTCCCTCTGAAGTAGATTCAGAATTGGCGTCCGTTTCAGAATGCGCCTCAGAGCTAGTATTAGAGCCAGTTTCAGTATTGGAGTCTGATCCAGTGTTTGATCCAGCACTAGAGCTTGTGTTTGAGCCAGAAGAGTTATCTCCTGAATCATCATTACCATCATCAGATCCTCCTGACGGATAATCTCCATTATTAGAGTCTTCCCCTGAGGAATCATCATTATTTGAACCAGATTCATTCGTTGATTCTGACTCGGAACTAGACTCTGCGCTCGAGTCAGCTTCGGACTGTGAGTTATCACCGGAGTCTCCCTCCGAAGTAGATTCAGCATTGGCGTCCGTTTCAGAATGCGCCTCAGAGCTAGCATTAGAGCCTGTTCCAGTATCGGAGCCTGATCCAGTATTGCTGCTGGAGCCAGAATTAGAACTTGATCCCGCGGACGAACTAGAGCCACTCGATGATCCTGCATCACCTGATTCATCTTCACAATCATCATATCCATAGTATGGATCATATCCTCCAAGCATACCCATCATTCCATTATTGTCTTTTGTTTGATCTGAATTATCATTACAACCTGAACTCTCATCACCTGTTGACGATTGACCACCACTTTTTGTTGATTGACATGTAGATATTGCTAAAAACGTTATTTATTAGTTTTTTTTTCAAATCAAATAATTGCATAGTTTATAAATCAGTAAATAAATTATTAAACTCACCTAGGGCACTTATGGCCAAAAGTATAAAGGTGAATTTTTTCATTTTGACTTTTGACCTTTAACTTAAGACTCCTTTTTTTGGGGTTTCCTTGGTTTTCTCAAGTTCACAAACTATTGTCAGTTTCTCATATACGATTATTTGTTCCAAAGTCTTGTCTCTCCGTCTTTTATACATGCGGCAAAAGTTAATACCTGCCCCCTTTTTTAATTTTTTTTTTATTTACATTGATTACAAAAATCAGTGAATCGACCATCTGCGATGTATATTATTTAATCAAATTATATTTAAATTTTATTTTACATTATCATGCAAGCTATTATAATTGCGATATATTAATTTTATTTTTGATAGTTAAAAAAATTTATTAACACCCTCATAAAAATATTTCTATTATAATTATTGTTGAGCTTCATGGAACCCATTAATTGTACGAAAATTTTGATATTAACAAATTGGATCTATGAAACTCAACAATAATTATAATAGAAATATTTTTATGAGGGTGTTAATAAATTTTTTTAACTATCAAAAATAAAATTAATATATCGCAATTATAATAGCTTGCATGATCCGTGAATTTTGCACAAATAGAGGTTTTAATTCTGCGGTAACTAATAGAATTAATCAGCTTTCATCAGCTGTAAAAGGATATGATATTGAAGATGCAATTTAATGTTATTTTATTTAATTTTGGTAAACCACGTGGATTGATGCAAAGATAGAGAGTGAAAGCTTTAATTTGGCAGCCCATTACAAGATCCGTCTTAAAAACCGGTTCATCAACTTTATTTCTCACTTTTATTGCGAATTTTTATCGCTTGGCAATTTAAGTTTTATTATTTTGGACTTTGAATTTTAAAATTTTGGATTGTTTAAAAATTAAATAAAAAAATAGAAAAAAAAAAAAAAAAAATTTTAAAGGGTAAAAAAAAAAAAAAAAAAAAAAAAAAAAAATATATTAATAATAAATTTGAGTTCCACATTAATTGGGTATCAGGCGTTTTGATCCCCCGACAAAATATCCCCGGACAAAATATGGTTTTTCTGAAATAATAATTATAAATTATTGAAATTTATTATAATTATTAAATTATAAATTATAAATTATAAATTTATAATAATTTATAATTATTATTTCAGAAAAACCATATTTTGTCCGGGGATATTTTGTCGGGGGATCAAAACGCCTGATACCCAATTAATGTGGAACTCAAATTTATTATTAATATAATTTTTTTTTTTTTTTTTTCATTTATTACACTTTAAAATTTTTTTTCTTTATTTATTTTTTATTTAGTGACTAGTGGCGCCAGACGTACGCCATTTTTTATTTGTTCAAATTTAAGGTTAAGCTGTCAAAGTAAACAGTCATTTGGGCGCCATTGAAGGTTTTGGTAAGTTTTATGGCTTATTGTAGTTTTATAGCGGTATTTTAATCAATTTTTTTTTTTTATTTATAAACAATGATAATATTATTTATTTTGTTTCAGATTGAATATCCGGATTCAATAATTTATTAATTTATCAATGTGTACAGGTAGATATTTATTTTCTTCATTAACTAAAACAATATTATTAACCTAAAAAAAAATAGTAAGAAATTTGTATTTGCTTCATAAATATATTTATAAATAATTTATTGAAAAAAGGTAATTAATAAATAATAATTATAGTAATTGTGTAAAATATATTCATGAAAAGTTTTTTTTTTTTTATTTGAGGTCATAAAATTAATTCAATTGCAAAAAAATATTTCTGTAATAAATCAAACAAAGCATATATTTTTATCAATGCTAATTTACTGATAAGCAATTGTGAAATATTTAAATAATTTGTTTTTCCAATTCATTGCACGATTATGATTTTATCCTTAATATGTTTTAAAAAAAATATTCAAGTTTTTTTTTTAAATAAAAAACTTGACGTGAAGATAAATTATAATAATGTATATTTACTCATTTAGGATTCAGGATAAGGAAAAGAAGAAATAAAAAAAAAAACAAATAAATCTATATTTATGTTTTTGGAAAATTAATTCCGGACTGTAATCACTGTAATTACTGGGCAATGATGAAACTTGTACACAGGTAACGATTAAAAATTTTTAAAATCAACAAAATTAATGTTATCATTATCAAATATTGCGATATATGTTTAAAGAGTCTGGTTGTTGGAAATAATTTATGGAACAAAGTAAGAAAATATTTAAGCTCGGCAAATTGAGCCAATTACTCAGAATTTTAAAATAAAATGATATTTACATTTTTATTAATTTCGTAAAAGTCGCTCTTGTTAAATTGTCGCTCATTGCTGGACAATGCGATAAATATATAATTGAGTCATTGTCTTGAACCTTAAGTAGAATAAACCAAAAAACATTTTATTGGTAGAACTATCAATTTTTATAATTACCTATTTATAATTATTATCATTATTAAATCATAATCAAGTTGAAAATTTAGTACTTTTAAATAAATATTAATAGTTCCAATTTTTATACTATTGCTTCATTTGTATGATATTTTTTTAAATGTGATTAGATCAGATTTGTAGAAGAAATCTTTCATCCTAAATTTAATATTTTTACTTGGAATCTTTGAGGAAAAATTTGCTGAAAATTATTGCAATATCTTATTTATTATTATTATCTTCATTAATCATCATGATTATTATTATAAATACTATATATAAGATTATATAAAAAAATTTCTAGATTTTTTATGTTGATTTCTTCTTTATTTTATTTTTGAGGAATTAATTGATAAGAAAAGTATTTTTCTAAATAAATATAATAACTTATTTTCATAAAAATAAAGTATACATTTTTTTATGTATTATTTTATAACTTTTAATACTTGATTTATGATGACAATAATTTACATTAAAAAAAAAAAAAAAATTTACTTACCACTAAAAAAAAAAAAATTAATGATAAATAATAATAATAATAAATTAATAAATATTTTTTTTAAAGTCTCAATATTTTTATTACGATTATTAATATAACATATTCTCTGAATGTAAATAATTGTTTAACTTTATTTTTTTCTTTCATTTTACTAATTTACAAATACATACATATACATATACATATATTCATAAAAATAACCAACACATAAAAGCGATAAGGCATTGTCGGATATGCAGAAAAAAAAATGAAAAAAAAAAAAAAAAAAAAAAGTTTGCCAAAGTAGTGCTCGATACCG
Source organism: Cotesia congregata (assembly GCA_905319865.3). Classification (NCBI taxonomy): domain Eukaryota; kingdom Metazoa; phylum Arthropoda; class Insecta; order Hymenoptera; family Braconidae; genus Cotesia; species Cotesia congregata. Next base: position 7,759,989 of record CAJNRD030001123.1, on the reverse strand, counting down.
TTGTTGTACACAATGTCTTTCACTTCTCTCCTACTTCTTGTTTTTATAATAATTTTTTTTTAATCTCTATACTTGATATAAATTATATAATTATGAATTTACTTATTTTGCATAAAATTATTTATTTATAATAGGCAAGAAAAAAAAATTAAAATATACTAATTTTTTTTTCCTTCTAATCAATTATTTACATAAACATATATACTATATTATTTAAGCATCAACATTTCTTATAATTAAATTGCCGTAATTAATTATTTATTATTTATACAACTTAGATGCTATATATATATATATATTGATGACAATTATAACAAGTAATATAAATAACAAGTTCAACAAAGTTATTCACATTGAAAATTAATTATCATTTAATCAACGGTGTATGTATTAATTATTTCAATTAAATAATTATTCTTTTATCATATTAAGTAAGTGAGTATTGTAAGTAAACAAGTACCAAGTAAGTAATTAAGTAATTAAATAGTTGTTTTTGATATAAATTTTATTGAGGTCCTTGGAAGTAGTTTGGCACAATTGGCGACCTATTATTTTTATTTCATTAAATGGCTTTTGTTAATCTTATTATTATTATTAATATTATTAATATTATTATTATTATTATTATTATTATATATAATATATTATTTTATTTAATTATAAAAGCCCGATTTTAAGTTTATATTTATGTTTAATATCATTTATATATGTTTGATATCAGTCGCCTCATTGCTTCGAAAGTCAATAAATAAATAAATAAATTTACAGATATTTATTTAGTATTTAGTAATTATCCCACCCTCGTAAGCCGGTCTTGGAAACTTTAGATTGTATAAATAAATATTTGATAATATAAAAAAATTAACGTGATTATTAATATCAGGTCTCAGCTCCTTTGAGGTCATCATTAAATATTAAAGCTAAAATAATAATAATAATCATAATACCTCTGATAAAACTATTAATAATTATTAATTGTTAATAATTTTGGAATTATATTACGGTGGTTCCGGCTCAGAGGTGGGAGATTCTTGCTACGCTTCCAAGAATATTAAAGCCGTAGGCTTTGGTTCTAAATTACTTTTTTTAGCCTCTACCACCAGGAACTCTATTTCATTTCGGTCACGTCTTGCAAATGATTCGGCGATAAGTCGTGCTACTTCTTGATGATGTAGTCCTAAAATAAATACATTTTATTTTATTTATAAAGTTTTTTTTCTATCGACAATAATAATAATAATAATAATAATAATAATAATAATAATAATAATATTTCTACAATGAATGATATCATTACACAAGATTTTTCCTAAATCAAAAAGCATAATGAAATTTAGTGTTATTGCAAAGGTGTTGACTTTAATTTGTGCCTTTTCAAGGTTTCATATCATTCTCACCGATAGTCAATTTATTATGATCAATATTTAGGCTGCATTCGAAAATTCTCTATCTCTAGAAACACAATTAAGAAATGACCTTGTATCTTGTGAACTATTGACATTTTTAAAGATATAAGCTCACCCCGACAAACTCCCGGAGGGAGGAAGGAGGAGTTGGAGGAGTAACAACCTCGTTAAAAAACCAGGGTCCATCTGGCTCCGGATGGTAGCACCCTGTTGTTATAGGGCCCCGCCGCTAGGGTTACAGCATTACAACGATGGGAATGTCGAATGATACGACAAAATCGTTTACGGTGCAGGGGACAGATACCTCAGTGCCGGCGGCTGGCAGTGCTCAGACGGGCTGCTTGTCGTCGTCACAGCTGTCTGGTACAGCTACTGGGAGTAAAACACAGGAGATGGCTTTACTCCTCGATAAGAGGGACGAAGCCATTGGAAAGGAGGACAAGTTGCTGGAGGAGCTCCAGGAACTTTTTAAGGAGGCGCTGAAGACCGTTAGCGCGAAACGCACGGTGCCAACAGAGCTCAAAAACAATGTGAAGGAGGCACAGAGACTGCCGTAAGTCCTGGAAGATAGCTCAAAGGGAGCTATCACAAACGGTCTCAGAGGCAGCCGTGTTGGTCAACTCAGGTGCAATTCCAATCGACCTACTGGGTCTCGAAAGGAAGCGGATCTGGGATGCCTGACGGGCTGGCGAAGGACCTTTGAAAGACGTGAGAACCCGCGAACGTGAGGAGACTTTTGCGCTCTGGCAAGAGCGCTGGAAAACTGGGGAGACAGGGCGTTGGACTTATAAACTCATTGGGCAGATCCGTGACTGGATACTGAGGGATTGTGGGGAGATAGACTACTATCTCACACAGTTCCTTGCTAGTCATGGACTGTTCAATGCCTATTTGCATCGTATGGGGATCCGAAACGATCCTTACTGTGTGTACTGTCCACGAGTTGCTGACTCTGCCGAGCACATCTTTTGTATTTGTCAACGTTGGTCTGAAATACGGCTGCGTTGGCAGGAAGAGAAGGAAGTGCCTCAAAGGCCCGAAGACGTCGTTCCTTGGGTGCTGGCATCGACGAACAACTGGGCAGCAATGACGAGATATGTAAGAGAGGTCGTGCTGGAGAAGAGGAAAGAAGAAAAAGAAGAAGAAGCGGAGGAATAGCTACACGAGGAAATAGCTACACGAGTAGCGTTGGAGGTGGCCTGGTACTGCGAAGTAATGCTAACGCGGTCCCGCAGTATCAGGTACAAGAGAGGGGAGGGTTTTAGTGAGTAAAAATCTCACACTACCGGCAACCAACATCATCAACATCTAGCCGGTGTCTTATGAAGAAAAAAAAGCTCATCCCGACATTATACTCATCGAGACCTTTCATTTGAGTACCCACATCAATTTTTCATATATTTATATATATATATGTATATATGAAAAATATATCAAAATGCATGTGGGCACTCAAATGAAAGCTCTTGATAAGTGTAACATCGGGATGAGTTTATATCTTTAAAAACGTCAATATTTAAGAAAGTACAGGGCATTTTAACAAATATCTTGTGAACTATTGACATTTTAGGTAGATTTCATAGAAATCAATCTTTTGCATTGGTCCTCATGTCGGAATTTACTCGGAATTTTGTCGTAATATCACTTAACTAGTCGAGTAAAGCTCAAAAATAACGTTAGTTAAAAAATTTATATATGTATATATTTATACATATGTAATATAACGCGGGATGTTGCCGCGATTGTGTCTACAGTTCTTGACGGATCTAGATGAAATTTGTTACACATATTCTTTGGATAATAACCTTGAATGAGTTCGAAGATGAGCGAAATCCATCCATAAGTTTAGAAATGACAGCACTTCAAAATTATCAAAATTGTGAAAATCACGTTTTCGGTGACTTCATTGATGTACAACTTTTGGTTGAAAAGAGATAGCTAATTTTTGATGAATTCATGAAATTGCCTTTAATTTGACGTATATAACATTGACATTTTGACCATTTTTAGTTATTTTATCAAAGTTAAGAGTTCTATTGAACCATTTTCAGGCAATGTGTAGTGCAGCCGACTTATGAATGTTATTCTGTCAAGAATTCCTAACAGATCCCAATGAAATTGAGTATACAAATTCCTTAGACAATTAGCTTGCATGAGCCTTAAAATGAGCGAAATCCTTCTATTAGTTCAGAAATAGTAGCTCTTCAAAATGATCAAAATAGGAAAAATTACGTTTTCGGTGACTTCATTTATGTATAACTTTTAATAGCAAAAAAATAGCTGATTTTTGATAAGTTTATGTGAATACTCATAAAATCACTTTTAATTTTTACGGGGAAGACACTTGACTGGTTCCAGTCATACCTCTCTGGTCGATGTCTTCAAGTTAGAGTCAACGGTCACGTCTCCAACGGCTTTAACCCAACCTCAGGAGTCCCTCAGGGTTCCCATCTTGGTCCTATACTTTTCAACATTTTTGTCAACGACATCGGTGATAACCTCAGATCTGACTTCCTTCTCTATGCAGATGATCTCGAGACTTACAGAACAATATCTGATGCATTGGACTCAGCAATATTTCAAAATGATATTGACACACTTTCCGAATGGTGTCATACAAATAAGTTATTTTTAAACGCGAAGAAATGTTTTGCAGTGTCCTATTCTCGCTCAAATTCCCACTTTGGCGCAAATTATCTACTAGAGGATCATCGAATTGTGGTGCAAACGGAAGTCAAAGACCTTGGCATTACTATTGATAATAAACTCTCTTTCGCTAGCCACATTAACAACATTACTCTGCAAGCATTCAAACTCCTTGGTCTCATAACTAGGACCAGCCGGGACTTCAATGACCCACTCACCCTAGTGCGTCTCTTTTCCTCGCTTATAACTCCCGTACTTGACTACGGATCTGTCATATGGTCACCTTCTACTGCTTTCTCAATCAATAAAATTGAAAGGACCAGGCATAAGTTCTCTTTAAACTATTTACTGGATTAATTAAAGCTCCTGACCTAATATACAGCTTTGAGTTCATCGAAAAGACTCTCAACCTTAGGCAAAGTCGACTACTGAAAACAACGAAGTCCAATAAAAATTACGCCATCAACAGTCCAAGAAACAGAATATCAACTCTCGTTAATAGATATCATACTAATATAAATTTTTTCGAAGGCTCCTATAAATCATTCCTGGCAAAATTAAAAGAAACTCTGTAACTCATATTGCTGCAATATTTCTCCCCATGTACAACAATCTATTTTCTGTCTCTTTCTTTATATTTCTTTTATTATTCTTTATTATTACTGTTTACACTTAATTCCTCTTATAATTTTTGTAATATCAATATGAACAAAGCCGTTTGGCGTTAAAAGTATAATAAATAAATAAATAAACTTGACGCATATAACGTTGACTTTTTGACCATTATTAGTTATTTTATCGAACTTAAGAGTTCAATTAAACCATTTTAAGGCAATGTGTAATACAACCTACTTATGTATGTTAAAATAAATTTCATTCCATGTCAAAGGAAAGTTATTGAGACAAGATGATTCATTTTATGAAATCTACCTTCCATTTCGGGTATGGCCGAATGGCGTCTTTTTTAATTAAAGATATAACATCACCCCGACATTACACTCATCAAGACCTTTCATTTGAGTACCCACATCAATTTTTCATATATTTATATATATTATATATATGTATATATCAAAAATATATCCAAAATGCATGTGGGTACTCAAATGAAAGCTCTTGATGAGTGTAACATCGGGATGAGTTTATATCTTCAAAAACGTCAATATTTAAGAAAGTACAGTGCAATTTAGTAAAATTCATTATTTAATAAATCAAAATTTTATATATTCATAGTTAAAAAGTCACGGCAGTGACATAGTGACTGCAAGGTGTCTAGTAATAATTAAAAAATATTTAATGTTAAAAATAAAATAATTTTACCTTCAACTTTATTGCCATCAACTTCAAGTATCAATTGTCCAACTTCAAGACCACCAGCTTCAAAAGCAGCTCCATTATCCTTAAAAATAAAAATTAATTAATACTCATTATTTTATGCATTTAAAAAATAAAAAAAAAAAACACTTACATGTATATTAATAATACGTGGTAATGGATGTTTAGTATTAGCACCGCCTTCAATAGCAATACCTAGTATTGACTTAGTTTTCTTAACAGTAATACGTAAATTACCCTGATGATCTGGTACAACAAGAGCACCATCTTTTTGAAGTCTCTCCCCAATATCATTTCGAGATAATCTTTGTGCGCTGTGATGACGTCTTGGTGGTCCATTCCCACCTTGATTACCGGTGGTCCCACCCGATTTAGTGGCCCCTTCTTCCAACAATTGCGCTTCTTGCATATCAAAACTTCGAGACAATTTGTGCGCAAGCTCCTATTTTTATTAAACAACACCAGATCCCCCCCTAATTAATTATTATTCATAAAATGCAAACTTAAAATTTTTTATCAACAACAACAATAACAACAAATAATAATAATAATAATAATAATAATAGTAACAACAACAATAATAAATAATAAGGCTTACTACTGTTTGTATTATTGCATTTAGAGTACTTTGTGCTAATTTATTTATTCAATTAATTTTTTTTATATATTATTATTGTTTATATTTTTATAAATAAGATTAATATTATTTTTAGTAATTAAATAGAATTGAAAAGTATGATAAAATAGAAAAGTCAAGACATGCTTGCTGATAGAGATAATAATTATAATAATAATTTGGTAGGGTGTTTTGGTGCTCGGAGAGTGGTGGTGTTTATATTTATATTAATTTAAAATTTATAGTTATTAAATAATATAAATAAATAATAATATAAATTATTTTTTGTGTATTAATTAAATTTATAATTAAAGCTTTGTGATATGATTTTAAAGTGCACGTTTTATTCTTCAACTCTCAATAAAATAATTATTGTTTTATTTTTTTTTTGTAATGTTGTGTTTTGTGAAAGCATGCCCAATACAAATCTAAATAATCGTGCTTTTAATTTTTATTTAATTAAAATATTTCAAGTAATAATAATAATAATAATAATAATAATAATAATAATAATACAAAGAAGAAATAAAAATTAAAAAGAGTTGAAGAACTTTTTAGTGAACTATAAATGATTAAGTGCAATTATTAAAAATTTTTATTTTTATTTATCAATAATTTATTTGTTGATTATTATTATTATTAATTAAAAGAATAATTGTTATTGATAAATATTTACTAATTTAATCAGCACTAGATCTAGTCTTAATAGCAAAAATTAATTTTATATATTAAGTCTAAGTACATGCATAATCTGTTTTTTAATTTTTTTTCACCCCTTTTGTAAATTATTTTTCGAAAAAATTTTTTTTTATAATCAACAATATAAAAGTGATTGAAAAAAATGAAAATATAAAATTTAATCCGTGAGCGTGCGATCCGTAATTAATTATAGAAAAATAGGTTATAGATGACAATTGATAATTGTAATAAATGAGTGATGTGTTATTTAAAAAAAAAAAAATTTAAAGAAAAAAAAATATGTGCGGAAGTTCTTGGCTGTGAACTTACTAGGGGTCTGGCGCCCCAATACCAGGACTTGACACGTTGGGTAAGACCACCAAGAAGGTGTGATCTCCAACCACCGAAACCTCCTACACTTCCACCCTCCGAGCTCCTTTCTTCCCTTCCTTCTTCCTCATCCTCAGTTTCGCGGTCGCGACGACCATTACCGATCATCTCGACGTCGCTACTCTCACAAACGCCGTCGTTTTCCTATACACATATTAAAAGAGGGCCAACCCACCAGTAACAATAATTATTATTATTATTATTATTATCTTCATCATTATTATTATTATTACTTGATTTTTTTTTAATAAAAAAGAAATTTAGATTTTTATTCAAATAAGAAAAATACTTTTTTTTCTTCTTCTAACATCTAACTTTCCATTCTAGACTTTATTATTTTTATAAATATTAATAACAATAATAATTAAAATTAAATAGAAAAAAATATTTATGTATGTAAATTTTTTGATTTTTTGGAGCTGAATTAAAGAATTATTTTAAATAAATTGACCTCAATATTTAAATAAAGTATCTTATAGTTAAATCAGCACATAAAAGACATTTTAAAACTTTCTCCGATTGGCTTATTCTTTTTTTTTCTCTTTACAGATAAATTATAAATAAAATTACTTCCTTACAGAAATAATAATAATGATAAAAAAATAAATAAATCAATAAATAATAATAATAATAATAATAATAATAATAATAATAATAGTGTTTCTAAAATTTAAAATTTGACTTTTTGATAAAATTAAAATTTTTTATAAAATTTTTGATGATATGATTATGTAAATTATAAATCCCAAAAAAATAATAATAATAAATGAATAAAAAATACAAAACAATCTATAAAAATGTAAAATTTAAGGTGAAAACTTGGCAACAGTGTGGCAAAACAATATTTCTCACTCACTTCCTAACTCCCTCACTGACTATAATTTTTTTTGTCTTATTTTATCATCCTGTAGGTTTATAATATCCTCTCAGTTATATTTATATACATCTTTGTTGGACAACTGTTGTTACAACCATAATCGGTCCTTGTTTAGTTAAAAGTACCTGTGTTGTGTAGGTATCTACTATACATTATATACAATATAGAATAATAATATACAAACACAACACTCAACATTATGGTTGTAATACGCCAACTGTTAAGTCAATTCACTCATGAGACTCATGAGTTTTCAGTCTTCTATAGACTTTTCTCAGTTTAACAGTTTAACATAGTGACACTAGTTATACCTTTTAATATTATTAATTTTTATTTTTTTTATTATTTATTATATTCATTTTTGTGTCTTTTTTGTGTATTATATATAAATCAGTGTTTGGTTTCATTTTATTCTTTACAAATTTTTATTTCATTTTTCTAATGAGTAATCCAATTTTATCCACTTGTAAGTATATATTATTATTATTATTATTAAATTAAATAAATTAATGTAAATTTTAATATCCAAAAAATTAAAATAAAAAATTTGCATTTTTTTTCTCTAATAGCTTATAAAAATTTTTAACTTACAATTTAAAAATAATAATTATTATTATTTTAATAGATCAAGTTAAATATCTACATATATATAAAAGTAAACGTATAACTGTATTTCCAATACGGTACACGATCTTGAGCCTGGGAAAATACATTATATATGTATGATAAATATTCAACCGGTTTCACGTTTTAAGACATGAGTGGTTATAAAAAAAAACATTCATCTTACTTTACTCTATCCATATATTTTTTTAAAAAAATTTTATGACAACCTATGAATTAAATATATACTCTTGCAATATTATTTTAAAATTTTTATTCACATAAAATTTTATGATACTAACGTTGATAATTCTTAGAAATTTTTTAGTTAATAAATTACAGCAAAAAAAAAATTATTTTAAAAATTTCATCTTTAAAATCTCTAAAAAAATTATAAATTAAATTTTTAAAAAATAATTTTCTCGGCTTAATTTATTGTTAAAAAAATTATCAAGTGTCTGGCAATGACATAAAATTTTATAAAAATAAAAATCATTTAATAATTTATTTTATTTTTTGTTTCTAGAGTAACAAATTGATTACAATAACTGTTGTTATTATTATTATAATTATTAAAATAAATAAATAACAATAATGGAGTCATGGTTAAGCGATGTGCAACGAGTTAAAATTCCACGGCCTAAATTCGGAAGTGGTAACTCTGTTAGACGATCTAATTCAACAATCCAGCACTGTGTGATACGTGTAGACACACATACGGCTAGACAGGTTCAAGACGTTGCTAAAGCCACCGAAGAATTGAGACAAGCCATTCAAGACAAACTTTAATAATTTTTCTTATTTTTTATTTATTATTTTATTATGCTACTGTACCTATCTTATAAATTATTTTATTTTATAGATATATTTATTACTTAATTTTTTTATGTACTCTTTAATTTGTAAATATTATAAAAATATTTTTTAGTTAAAATAAAAAATTTTATATAAATTTTTCTGTGATAAAAATTAAATTTTTTATCCTAATTTTTTATTTTTATTCATAAAAAAAATTCAAGTTAGAATAATGATGATAATAATAATAATAAACTCTCTCGCTTTCCACATTCAACTTACTCGAGCGAATCGCGAAAAATATTGTTAATTTCACCTTGAGGTTTATTATATTATTATAAATAATATATAATTATTAAATATATATTACTGTCATTTCTCAGTAAAGACTATTCTGAAATTTATTTTTAAATAATATTTTTTATTTTTAAAATTTATTTTTATTAAATCCTATTGCATGTTTAAAGTTGGCATGTTGCAGGAAGTTTGAATAATGATATGTATAAAGGAAAATTATAATTTGCATATGAAAAAAAAAAATAAAATAAAATAATTATGCACGACCATGAACCCTGAGCAGAAATATTTTTTTTTAGTTTTTATAAACTTTTTTTATCTACTTATTGTAATTTAAAAAACAACACTACCTAATGGGTAATAATAATAACTAACAACATATTTTTAAACTATCACAGGTTTATATAAATATTAAAATTATTATTTTAATTTAATAAGCTATTATTAACAATAAATAGTTAAACTCACTAACAACGTCTATAACAAACTCTACTAATTTAATATAATGAGACGATGGGCGCAGTTTCTATTATATTAATTTATAAAATAATAATACTAATAAAAATTAATTTATTTTAAATAACTTACCAAATTATCTGGATACAAATTATGATGAGAAGAATAGTCCCGTTGATTACTTCTTGATCCTCCGGGTGAACTATGCCTTCGACCTCTATCGTTATCAATTTCATCATCATAATCCTACAAAAAGAAATAAATAATTTTTTTTATTATATTTTTGATATTTATTGATAGGTAAATAAATAGATAGTATATAATTGTTGTATCTCGCGCGACTTTAAATATAATATATTTTATTCCCAACTTGTCTCTGCCTTTAAATTGTCATTTAATTGTACCTGATTGTCGTACTCGTCATCATTAGAGAGTGTAAGGTCAGATGTGGCGACTTGATGTTGTGTACGTCTGCATCCAGCCCTGGAAGATCCAAAATTTTCCAACCTCATCCTTTAATTATTTTTTTCTCACTTATATTTTTTTCGAGTTTCTCGTGAATACATTTTATCATTTTTTTTTTTACCAAGTTTAATAAAATTTTATAATTTCTAAATAATAGGGAAAATTTTTGCCGCAATTTAAAAATAAATAATTAAAATTTTTAATATTACGGTGAAAATATTGGTTCTATAAAAAAATTTTTTAAACAAAAGTTGTTAAAAATTTAATTTTCTAAAAAAAATGTCTCTTATGATTTTTTCAAACCAACATTTTTGCTGTAATTCCAAAATTAAGATTCATAATGAATAATTCAAATTTTTGCTAATTATAATAATCTTAATTTTAAAATTACAGCATTCTGATTGGTCCTAAGAGAAAATTATAAAAGACATTTTTTTTACAAAATTAAATTTTAAACTTTTGCTTAAAAAAATTTTTTATAGGACTAATATTTTCACCATAATATCAAAAATTAGAATAGTTTATCATGAATTACTTATTATTTTTAATTTGCGGCAAAAATATTGGCGCTACTAATTAAATTACTTTATTATTATTTTGTAATTGATAATCAATTCAAGAGATTCTCGATAAAATTTAATTATTTTAAAGTAAAATTTTAGATTAGTAATTATTGAAACAATAATAAATAAATAAAATAAACAATTATAATAGATAAAAAAAAATAAGTGTATTGGCGGACCTCGTACGAGGCATGTCAGAACCAAGACCGCTGTCCTCACTCGGGGATCTGTATTCCTGATTATCTCGAGGTGGTAGTGGACCAGTGACACCCAATGGGTCTCCCTCCAAATCCATCAGCCGTCCTGGACGACAGGATGAACTGCTTTGAACACCCCTCTAAGGCAAATCATAGACACAACTGGTATGAAAGGCACCTGCCTCTCCCCTTGCGTTTTGTTTCACACTTATTTATTATAATTATTTTTTTTATTTTAATTTTTTTAATCTCTAAGTTTGCATGAGCTTTCAGACTCTTGTTTTTATTTATTCTACATTATTAAAGTCGCGCGAGAATTATTTTTTAATTTAAATACGCGGCAACAAAATAAAAGGTCAGCAAAGCCCAGGCAAACTCGAAAAAAGAAAAATAAAAAAAATAATTTAAAAAAAAAAGAAAATAATAGTTTTTTATTTTTTTTTTTAAAGTAATTGATTGGAAAATTGTTAAAAAATTTTTTTCAGGATTTAGCAGGATTAAAAAAGCACAAAATGATTCATGTATTAATAATTGTGTGTATGTTTGTATTAATTTAAATAGATAATTATGATATGGCAATAAGCACGAGCAAGCGTAATAAAAATAAAATATTAATTAATCAAATTTTATATAAAATATAAAGCGAATTTTTATCATGCAACATTCACTAAATTATTTTCAAAATAAAAAAAAAATTACTATTAATTTAGTCATAATTTCACACAACAAATTATATCTAAATAATATTTTTATTATTCAGAATTTTCAATTAAAATTAAAAAAATAATAAACATTAATTATTTTTTTTATAATATATACATATATATATATATATATATATATATATATATAAATATATATATAAAGTAATCTGATTAAAAATTTTTGTTTATGCGTGTACAGGTAGTAAAATTTATATTAGTAAAAAAGAAGTATATATGTAATTAATGTACTGTGCAATGTGTATTGTGTACAAAGAGACAGAGAAAGACAGAAACAAGAAAGGAAATCTAGACTTTAATTTATTAAATCTACTGGTTATTATTGTTAGTGAGTTAAGAAGGAGTAAATTATTGTTATATTAAATTTAATTATTTTCATAATTTTGATATTTTTATTTTTAATATATGTATTAGTAAAAACTTACCGGTAAATCATGTATCGAAGGTGTCACAATAAGGTCTGAATGTGCTCTGTCGCCTTTTTGTCGCTATAAAAATAATAATATTTAAAAGAAATAAAAATTTTATGATAATTATTTATAAGTGGGGTCAATCCCATTTTTGGCCATAACTAGGTGAAAAATTAACATTTCCAAATTTTTTTTATCCTGCTTGTTTTTACGGCGCATTTATGATAAAAAATGTCATGAAAGAAAAAAATAAAGATTTCGATAGCTTTTTTGCCTTCAAAAGTTGGAAAAAATTTTGGCTCTCATGTTTTTGGATAAAATTTCTCTTTTATCTTTTTTTGATATATATTTTTTTGAAAAGTACATAAAAAAACGAACAATTAAAAAAAAAAAGTTGAATATCACAATTTTCTAAAAAATTTATAAATTTTTTTGAAAATCTGTCAAATTTATTAAAATTGTGATAATCAACTTTTTTTTTTTAATTGTTAATTTTTTTATGTATTTAAAAAAAATATATCAATAAAATCAAATAGAAATTTTGTTCAAAAAAATGAAAATTAAAATGGTTGACCCCACTTGTAAATATTTACCAATTTTATAGTAAGCTTAGGAATAAATAATATATATTTTAATATTTAATCTTACTCTGGCTGAAGAAGAAGCTCTTGGCCGATAAACGAGCTCATCAAATATTGCTCGATCTTTACTGTCAATAACTTCACGTAATTCTGTTAATAGCGTTAATTTTTCTTGCGTATTGAGTAAATCGGCAAGATTAGCAACAAGATCTTGAATATTTAATCTTCGAGTTCTATAATCACCAATTAATTGAGTTAATGCAACACGTTCACTTCGCGCTAAAACGACACGTGCTTTTTCTTCTACCATTGAGGCTGTTGCTGATGATAGTGTGTGCACTCCACGATGCCTCCATTCATTTGTATTTGTTCTATAAATATAAATATCAAATCAATTCTACACCATAGAAATATCCTTGATAAATAAAAAAAAAATACTTACGGACTAGGTGGATTATTATTTCCAGGACTTGATAAAATAGATTGCGGATCATGATCAGTGTTTGGATACCTTGGTACAACAATTGGTCTACTTGTTGTACATGAATGTGGTACTTTACCGACGTCTCTTATTATTAAGCTCATACGTTTATTTGTTTTGAGTATTTCTACAGCTTCATCATGTGTTGCTTCTTCAAAACTTGTACCATTAACTTGTATTATTTGATCACCTACCTATAAAAATAATAAATTTAATATTATTATTTATTTTAATAACAAAATTTTCATTACAAGCTAAATCAATGACTTGATATGATTTATAAATTTGAATAAATAAAATATTATAAAAAATTTATCTATAAAGTTTATAATTCAATAAAAATCAATGAAAAAATTCAATTTTTTATTCAAAATTGTGTCTTTAAAAACAATAATAAAATTTAAAAAAATGATGACAATAGCTTGTGGTTTAAACAATTTATAATTATTATTATTATTATTATTATTATTATTATTTATATCGAAAAAATTTTAATATAAGCTAAAGTAAGGACTTAATTTGATATTTCGAAATTTAATGTATACTAGCAGCAACCTTGCAGTCACTATGTGACTGCCGTGACTTGTGAACTATAAATAAATAAAATTTTCATTTATTAAATAATGAATTTTTTTAAATTGCACTGTACTTTCTTAAATATTGACGTTTTTAAAGATATAAGCTCATCCCGATGTTACACTCATCAAGAGCTTTCATTTGAGTACCCATACACATTTTGATATACTAGAATTTAATTTTCGCGCGCAAGCGCGCGCCCTGACTATGGAGTTTGCATATATTTTCATGCTTATGATATATTCGACCAATCACGTTACGAATAGTTTGATGCCACATACATTTCATCTCAATTTTATATTAGGACTAGAATTTAATTTTCGCGCAACTATGGAATTTGCATATATTTTCATGCTTATGATATATTTGACCAATCACATTACGAATAAAATGTCTTCATCAATGTATATATTTTCATATTTTTCATCTAAATTATAAGAGTGGACTAGAATTTAATTTTCGCGCGCAAGCGCACGCATCATATTTATTGTCATGATATATTTATGTGTCGTTTAGGTATATTATATTCACTTTCAACCAATCAGAATAAGAATATTTATTTTCGACCAATCACAACACGAATAGATTGGTTTCACATACATTTCATCTCAATTTAATTATGGGAACTAGAATTCAAATTTGCGCGCGCCTTGACTATAGAGTTTGCATATATTTTCATACTTATGATATATTTGACCAATCACGTTACGAATAGTTTCATGCCACATACATTTCATCTCAATTTTACATTAGGACTAGAATTTAATTTTCGCGCGCAAGCGCGCGCATCATATTTATTGTCATAATATATTTATGTGTCGTTTATGTATATTATAATCACTTTCA